>CM029017.1:75335620-75408355 GCA_016801055.1 Panax notoginseng | reverse complement strand
TTAAAATAATATTAATTAGACTCCTCATATTAATTTATATTTTAATATTTCTAAAAATACTAAATATTTAAATATTAAGCAAGTTTAATTTATTCGATCACCATAGAATTAAATTAAATATACTTAACATATTATTACGATTATACCATTAACTATCTTAAATAATTATTCTTCCTTTTATGGTGTGACCCTTTAGGTTCTCCATATTAAACCGTTTGTGAATAAAACAATTAGAACAATTTCTAATCTTAATTAAATAAGAATTAAATGATTAATTTATTTAAATAAATTATATTTATTCACAATAAGATAACCTCCCTAGTGATCAACGACTTTTCAGATAATATAGATTTCAAAATTAACCATAAAAGAACCTTTGATTGATAGTTATCGTACAATTCAATCCTTCCAACATACAATGTCCCAATTAAATATAAGACATGAAATTACTGTCAAGTCTTAATTTTATTTATTTATATGTATTTCGATTCCTAAATGCACAACTCCTAATGAATGCAAATTAGAAACTTACTTTCTAATTTTATTCCACCTGGCCCAAGGATTCCTGGGTTGTCATTTATCGAATCACTTAGGACATTTCTCTTCTTTTACTAGAAGTGGTAGATTCTTTATTGATCATTCACTATCTTCATATATAACATTAATACACCCAGCATAACCTTTGATATACCTAAGAAGTCTAAGGAATAAGTCAAAGTGTAATTCATTATTTATAAGATACTAAGATGATCCTCAAGTCTAAGGATTATTTGTATAACTATCACTACAGGAATTCCTATTGACAGGCAAGTAAAACTCCATTAGGTATTCCTTAGCGAGTCACGTTCAGTGAACTTATTCTCTAATAAGCACCTACATACTTGCTTTAGTGTCTTAACACAAATGATCATGAGATCAATCATCATCATCTAATGAGCAAGTAACGTACGTACCAATCTATCCGGATTCACTAATCCCCTTTTTAGTAATCCATTGATTGAGAACATTTTAGTTTAAGCTATCTAAGAATTTAGATCTCATTAGCATGATCTCATCATGATTCTAAAAGTATTGCTTAAAACTATGGGTTTATCACATATTATTAAAACAACACCATGTAGATAATGAATGACTTTAATAAATAATTCTTTTATTAATAAATAAATAAGATTGATTACAAAATATATGTTTTATCATCATACATGATTGGCTTGTATGCATACTACTTTCCGAGTCTCTAATACTAGTTGGTATTGGATGTGGATTAGGCTACTATTATAGAGTGTAGTAGTTGAACCACGTAAAAATTCTTGTGTTTATGTGATTGCTCATTGTGCTAAATTTTCTCATCATTTATTCGGCTAACCATTAATCTAGTAGTTTGCATTCAATATCTATAAATTTACAAAATTGATTCAACAAACTGCATTTACATAATCATATTCTGAAAAATCTAAGTTTCTAAATTAAACATTTTGCAAAGTTTTAAATCAACTTAACATCTTGTTCTAACACTTTGGTCTATAAGGATTTGGAATCCAGCCTCCTGATTGAATAACTAAAGGAATTTTTATTTGTTCAAAAGTTTGACATTGTTTGTTCCTACACTTATTCAACCCCCCCTGTTTCTAAGTGTGCCTACTTAAATTTTATTTGGTATCAGAGCTTGGCTATACTTATCTTGGTCTTAAAGGCGACTTGTAGGAAAGATTCTGACAAGGCACAATTCGAAAACACTCATCAAGAAGGACAATCAACAAATCGACCTCCATTACTTTATGGAACAGAGAACTACAATTTCTGGAAATTCTGAATGAGGATCTACCTAAAGCGAGACCCATGGGAATGGTTGGTGGTAGAGCATGGACCGGTTATTCCAAGGAAAAATAACGGCACTCCAAAAACTCTGCTCGAGATGGATTCAACCAAAACCTATATGGTTTCATATGATTCAAAGGCAATGAATATGCTTCTCAACGACATGGTACAATCCGAAATAGATAAAGTCTCATCATGCAACATAGCAAAGGAGATATGGGATACCCTAGTGGTGAGCCATGAAGGTACATCCAAAGTACGAGAAGTTAAGTTAAGCATGTTCATGCATGATTATGAAATGTTTAAGCTAGAAAAAGACGAAACAATCAAAATGGCTCAAGCACGATTTCTAGTACTTATAAACTCCTTGAAGTTGCTTGACAAGTCAATTCCACAAAGTGAAATCAATCGTAAGCTACTTCGGGCTATGCCCAAAAGGTTTGCATCCAAAATTACTACTCTTCAAGATCCTGTCAATATTTCATCCATGGATACCTTAACTCTCTTTAGTGAATTGGAAGAATATGAACATCAATTAAAAAGATATGATGTAAGACCCCAACTTTTATGAATAAAGATTAATTTTTCTCGAAATATATTTTTAAATATTATGGTGTGGTTTTGTTATATTATTATAGTTGTGGGTAATATTTATAAATTTTAAAAAGTAAGCAAGTTGTTATAAAATATTCGATTGGTCGGGGAATATTCGTTTCAAAAGAGAATATGCGTACGACGACACAATCATTGGTAGACCCCACAGCAGATGTATTGTCGTAGTTAGAAAATGACATAATTATCTTTTTATTAAAATAACGGCGAAAGTTTTACCGTTAAAACTGTTGAACTACCCGGTAGTAAAAGTACAGTAATATGCGTGGTTGCATAGTAGCACACGGTATTGATTATTGATGCTTACGTAAGAAGTTACTCAGTTATACTCAATTAATGCTACAGTAATATCTACATAATATCTCTCATATTATTGATTCAATTATTGTCACAGTATCAATATTTTTATATTATTAAATCAATAATTGAGACGACAAAGTTATTCATATTATTATTTGCAATATTGATAATGTCTAGAAAGTTCTATCGAGGAGAGGTTTGGTCACCTAATTGCGTGCTAATAGGGAGAAATCCTTATCGAAAAGCCCCCTCTTTCTTGGGAATGATCTGGTTGTTAAATATTGTGAGTTATAATATTAATGATGAATAAGTTCGTGTTGATTAAAAATGAAATTGATATTTTTATTGTGTTGAGATTATTAGTGTTAGTGGAAATCGACATCTATTTCGATAATAATGGATGTCTGGAGGTTATATTGACCAATCGGGTAATTAATCGGATAAATGAGCAATTAATTGATATTAATTCACATGCTTATAACTATTTGTTCACATGTGTGTACTATTGATTCACATACATATACTATTAGGGGAGGCGGTACAAGATTAATAATACTTGCATGAGTAAATTAAAAATATAGGTATAGATGAAGGTACTATACTGTAAATATTTTTTTCACATATATACAACTATTGATTCACATGATTGTACTATTAACTCACATGATGTACTATTAGGGGAGGTGGTGCAAGTTTGATAATACTTGAAGGACTAAATTAAAAATTAATGAAAAGATGAAGGTATTATACTGTAATATTTTGAGCCCCAAAACATGCAAGTATCGAAACTATATTTTCTTAAAAATAGAAGCTCATTCTTCTATTATTCTCACCAATTCACTAAGATTTACAAGAGCAATTATAGAGAGAGAAGTTATAGAGAGAAAGAAGGAGAGAAGTCTGCTACTTCACTATTCCAGTATCCAGTCTTCTTCTAAGGTAAGGGGTATTATTTCTTTCGTATTCATAAGGGGTATTATTTCTTTCGTATTCGTAAGGGGTATTATTTCTTTCGTATTTGTACGGGATATTATTGTTGTTCAGTATTCATAAAGAATAATATTTTCTTTCATACTCTATAGTATGTGAGTAATATTATTTCGTCTAATATTCCTGATTATACCCCCATTTGTTAAAGTATTGCTTCTACATTCCGTGAAATTAGTAGAATATCCTTGATATTTGCGCTTCATCAAATATCTTTTTATGAAAATATTATTTTGAGCTTTCATGATAATTATTGATCTTTTCATACAGGAATACTATTCATGAGTTACTATTTATGGGTTACTATTCACCCAATTACTATTCACTCAAATATTATTCGCTCGGATATTCGGGACACTTTTTATGTCAGAGTATAATTCACGAGTTACTATTCACCCAGTTACTATTCACTCGAATATTATTCACTCGGATATTTGGCGCACTTTTCATGCTGAAGTACTATTCCCAAAGTACTATTCATAGGGTACTATTTACGGGGTACTATTCTCCTAAAAAATATTTCTTTTCTGTCCAAATTATTTTTTGATATATAAATATTATTACTGAATTTTACTCCACAAAGCAGTATCATGTTGACAATTTGGATATTTTTAAATTCTAGATAAATTTAAAGTCTTTAATATTTATCCCTAATTTCGTTTTATTAATGCTTATATCATTGACATCATCCTCATGCTTATATTGTGATGAAAGTCATCTTTGGCTTGCGTGCATTGTAACATTCCATATTTTTGTTAAATGTAAGTTATAAATATTTATTAATTTATATAAATATTTATTGGATATGTTTATTATTGAATAAGTAATTGTTCAATTTGATTGAGTTTATTTAGTTAATTATTTATTTGTTAAATAATTAATGTGATTAGTTAATTATTTATTTGTTAAATAATTAATGTGTTATGTGGATTGAATTATGTGATTAAGTAATTTATGTAATAAATTGTTATTAAATAAAGTGTAACAAATAACTATGTTATAAAGAGTTATTAAAATAAATTAAAATAATTTTAATTTAGTTTTTTCCAAACAAGGTGTAAGTATATTAATCATTTAAATTTTAAAGGGATTTGCCAAACAAAGCCTATGGCCTTGGATTTTTTTGAATTTAAATTATTAATTTAATAAATAAAATATAAATAATATATATATATATAAATATATTTTTGGTAACTGATAAACTTATTGGTATATTTAATACAGTCGTCAGTTTCCAAACGTTTGAAAAATAGAGCGTGCGTTACTTTTATTTTTGAGTATACGTATACTGTTTTGTGGCTTAGCTATCAGTTTTACCTTAGAGTTGTCTACTAAAAGGAGAAAAAGAAAAGTTTTAGAGAATTTGAGAGGAGAAAAGGGTCTGTGAAGTTGCAATTCTCAGAGGTTAGCAAGGATTTCAAAGCTAATTCAGTGGTATTTGCAAGGAATTATTACGCTAATTGAAGGTATTTTTCCTAATTATATGAATATGCATATATGAGCCTACGGCAAAATTTGATATACTCTGTAATTTCAAATTTGTTGAATTGTTGTTATACAATGGGTTACTTGTGATTATATGAGTTTATGATGATTAGAGGTAGTGCTTAAACGAGAATTGCATGATAAATTCGTTTGACAGTAGGAAGAAATAATGTCAGTATATATATTTCTTATGTAGCTTATGTAAATAACAATTATGATGATCAATTTAGTGTGTGAAATTGAACTGTGACTATATTAGTTAGTTTGCTAAGAATTACAGAGAACTTAGTTCAAAAGAATCAAATTGGTGTATCATTATGATTACAGTATTCACTGTGTTAAGAAATATCAAAAATGGAGTTTTTGGGTTTTAAAATATGTTATTCTAGTATTTAATTTTTCTAAAATTATGGTTTAAGTTGTGTTAATTTAGTATTTGTATGCTTGGTGAAGTTTATGTGTAATTTGCATTAGTTATTCATGTCAATTAGTGTTTGGAATTGAAGTTATAGACAGAAAATTTAGTTGTTCTGTTCTTCGTGGTTGGTTTCTGTGAGTTTCGCGCCCCAGCGCCGTAGCTCGCGCCCCAGCGCCACTGTTCCGCGCCCCGGCGCCGAAAAAGTGGCCTAGTTGGGCAGTTTTGACCTCATGTAGTAAAACGGCCATAACTTTTTCATACGAACTCCGATTGAGGTAACTCAAGATGATTCGGAAAGAGGACAAGTAGACCTACAACTTTCATTCTTTAAGTTTTTTAATTTGAGGTCTGTAACAGTAGTCAAAATGGTCATCTTTAGGACTATTGTGTATTTGGAGCCAATCGGAGGGCGTCGGGATGCACGAATGCAAGTGCAACCCTTTGGGTATTAGTATAACTTAATGATAACATGTTGGACATGTATTAGGATATTGTATCAAGTTGTTAATGTACATGTGGTGCAATGGCATGATCATTTAAGTAATTGTAATAAAGCTAAAAAGTAATGTTCATGAAAGATGTGGTGTTGTTTAAACTTAAACTTAGTTAGTAGCTATACTAAGAGTAATAAAGGAACTCATAAAGGTAATGTTAGTGTAACTAATGTGTATTGTCAATGCATATGGTATGTGTAGGACTTGGGGTGAACGTGAATAGTAATTGTTTAACCTACACACGAGGCAAGTTCCCTAACCTTTGCTACTTTATTATTCAGCAAGGTTACTTTTCACTGTTATGTTACACTTATGCAAGTTCTCTAACTCTACTTTTATAATTGTGCAAGTTTTCTTAACTCTAAACTTGTTATATTAGCATGCAAGTACCTTTAGTTTATCGTTCAAGTTATTATTTGTTGTGCATGCTTGATATTAAATTCTAAGATGTAACCTTAGCTTAACGTTGTTCAAAGCAAGGTATGATGAGTTATTCAATTGTTATGCTATTAGATTATTCCTAAAGCATGAACTTAGAACGAAATGTTTATTCAGTATGATCATTCAATAATATAGTGTTATTATCTTGTATTCAACTAATCCTTAGTTGATGTCTGTTGAACTCCAAATTACCTTGAAAGCTTATCCAAACCAAACTTACTTTGGTGCGGACTTGTATTCTAAATACTGAGATGAACAACTCTTTTAATAGAGGTTTACGCTTAGCGTTGAAATGGTTGTGCACAATACATTGTACGAAGGGTTGATCCCCCTAAGTACGTGGAGTCCTTATAGTCTTATGACTGTTAAAGTTAAAGTTGAAAGATTACTTATAACTGTGGACATGATTCGTGGTCATTAGACCCTCAGTGAATGTTATAATTTTCAGAAAGTTAATAGAATATATTGTTCAGTTCTATTGAGCCTAATATTGGCAATTGATGTGAAAGTTTAAAGATTTACTTATTGTTATTTCAAGTGGGCCTTGTTTGCTCACTCTTGCCTGTAAAATTTCTTACAGCTAAAGTTGAAACGGGTAACGTACCTAGCACCAGTAAGAGAAAAGGAAAGATGAATAAATACTGAAGACTTGTAATAGTTTTGATAGTTTACTTTCAGAATTTGATTTAAAGATTGTAATGAAGTTATTTAATTTTCCGCATTTGAATGATTGTTGTTAAAGGTTGGATAACCTGGGAGATTTCTTTTATTTAAGTTTAATCCTGTATGGGCATGTTTTCTTTTATTATTCAATTCTATTATGATTGGGTAGTTAGAAATGAATGTTTTGATTACGTGAACACCAAATCTTGAGGTAATGAAGTACCGGGATTTGGGGGTGTCACATGCATAGATGGACTGTTGATTGGCATGATTATGACTAGGGATCATGTGACAACCCGAATTTTAATAAGTTATTAAAATAAGAATTTAATAATTAAAATTCTTATTATGAAATGTATATATTTTGAATTATGTGTTTTGAGTGTGGGTAAGTATATATATTTGCAATTTATCTTGAAATATGTGATTTGGTGTGAAGAGATTAAGTGTGAATATAAAAGAGATGTATATGTTTGGAAAATAAGGTTTAATAGTTAATTTAACTATTAAAGAAATTAAATTAGATTGTTATGGGAAGATAATTAACTAAATAATATTATTTAATTTAATTAAGTTGAAAATTATATTATGAAATAATATAATTCGATTATTATGCTTTATGGCAATGAAATTGGTATGCATTAAAATTTCATAAATAATGAGAGTAATTCACTTAATTAAAATGGTGAATTAAAATAAATACATTTTATGGTAATTATTATGGGATAATTTATGTAAGTGTGATACTATTGATTAAATTAAATAATTTAAAAATTGGTGCGTATTTTTACGCAAGGATATTGATAATACTCTAATTTAATTAAATAATTAAATTAGAATATTAATGATTTATTAAATAAGATTATAATTGTCTAATTAGAGATTATAATTTTGGTTAGTAAGATTTAATTAGATTTATTAATAAAATAAGTTTAATTAAATTTAAATGTGACATTTAGAGAAAAGAAGATATATCATATAATAAGGAAGTAATAAAATAAAGTTAAAAAGGGATTTTAGAGAACTAACCAAACATAGCCTAGTGGCACTTTGTATTTGTAACTGATGGTATCTGTATAACTGAAGGATAAATAAAAAACATGTTACGTGTTTCATCAGTTAGAAAGCTTACGTGAAAATATAGAGGGAAAGAGAGAGTGAAAGAGAGAATTCTCTGAGATAGTCTGGAGGTAGGAGAGGAATTTCTAAGCCTTGACATCATCTCTTGCTAGCATACAACTAGGGTTTGAAGGTATATTCTACTTCTAATGTTATGTTTTGAGTTTCTATGATCATCTTTTGTAGATTATTTATGTTAGACCACGTGGGATTGAAATATATATATATATATATATATATATATATATATATATATATATATATATATATATATATATATATAATAATCTGTTAATAATCAGGTGTGTGTACTATTTGATGATCAAATTCGTGAGAATCGGTTTGTGGGAAGAAAAATAAATAACAGTGATATGTTTATATGAAATTGGCTTTAAAAAGTACAAAATTTCATGTTTAATATATGTTATAATCTGTAAATTGATGTGGGATTTTGTTAGTATGTGAAGAAACGAAAACAACGTAGTTGGAATTGTATCAATTGGTTAAGAAACAAAGATTTGGCAATCGAATTCGCTAAACATGTCAAAACATGAAAATAAAGTATGAACATGTGTTTTGGGTCAAATTTTAGGTTGGTTAATGTTTTTATAAATCGTTATAATTTTAGTATGTTGTAGTTCTATGAATTACGAGTCCATAGAATCGAAAACCAACTAATTTGAACTTAAAACGAGAAAGTTATGGCAAAAGCTGTAAACTGGGCGAGACCGAGCGCGAGCGCGCCGCCCAGGAGCATGGTCGCACGGCTGGGCGCACTAGAATGGTGAGAGCAAGGGGCGCGACCGCGCCCAATGTATGCTAACTATGACTACTTTGACCTAGTTTGGTAAAACGGCCATTACATTTGCATACAAACTACGAGTGAGGCGATTCAAGATGATCCGAAACGAGGACGAATGGACCTACAACTTTTGTTCTTTAAGGTTTTCAATTTGAGGTCGTTAGGAAAGGTAAAAATAGTCATATTTGGGACTGTTGTGTTTTTAGAGGCAATCGGAGGACGTCGGGCATGCACATATGCATGTGTAGTGCTTCTGACAATAAAAGATGTTTAAAGTTGTGACGCCCACAAAATTAGGTATACATCACCCATCTTGGGTCGTCAGATACATGGTACGGAATACAAATACAACTTACTAATACAACTGTCGTGTACAATACGACAAAACATAACTGTGAGTTTGAATACAATTATTGTCTACTAGAGACTATACAAACTCAAAAGGAGTCCTCATTACAATTATTGTCACACTATTTAATAGAATAGTGAGGACTACTAATACTATCATCTGGTCCATCACTCCGTTTCCCGACTCGTCCCAGCTATATTCTCATTTCCTGAAGAGAAAAGTGAAAGAAAGGGTGAGCTCAACTAGCCCAGTAAGAAATATTATGACTAAGATAATGCAGAATAAATTATCATTAGCCTTCAACAGTGTTAAACTGATAAAATATAACGAACATCAAGTTTAACTGCAGCGGAACAAGCAATACATTAAAAGAGTCAAGTAAAGAATAAAATCTACTATCTTCTATGATTTAAAAGGTTTTTCAACACTGTTATCGTTGGGACTCAACTTAATAAAATAATCAACATCATCGAATCACCCCTGCACTACGGGCAAGGATATTCGTGTATTCATTAATGGTCATGATCATGCCAACAACTGTCCGTCAATGCACTACGGGCTAATGAGGACTTTTACCACATCATTTGTAACATTACGGTCATGATTATACCGAACAATCCCTGGTCATAATCATACCAAGTCCATCTATGCACTACAGGCCACAGATGACTTTCAACATTTTATAAACATGAGGATGATGACAATGATATAAGAATTAAATAAAACAAGTTCAAGAATTAATTTATCCAAGAATTAACAACGTCCAAATTGTCAACATGATACTGCTTTATGGAGTAAAATTCAAGAATGCTTAGAAAAATATTTTCATAAAAAGATACTGGATGAACCGCAATTATCAAGGATATTCCACTAATTTCATGGAGTATAGAAGTTAAAACTTAACCAACTGAGTATAATAAAGAATGGAATAGCAAAAGAAATCACCCGGCATGCAATAGACCGCACAGACAGGTTATTCTAACAGAATAATAAATAATGGAACCAGGTCCGGCGTAAACGCACAGACAGGATATTCCGACAGAATAATAAATAATAGAACCATGTCCGGCGTAAACGCACAGACAGGATATTCCGACAGAATAATAAATAATGGAACCACGTCCGGTGTAAAACACACAGACAGGATGTTCCAACAGAATAATAACAAAACGGGACCAGGTCCGGTGTAAAACACACAGACAGGATGTTCCAACAGAATAATAATAAAAATGGAACCAGGTCCGGTGTAAAACACACAGACATGATGTTCCAACAGAATAATAACAAGACGAAACTAGGTCCGGTGTAAAACACACAGACATGATGTTCCAACAGAATAACAGAAGAATGTCACTAAGTATAGGGTAGACCGCGTATACATGTTATTCCAACAGAATAATAAGAAATGGAATAACAACAGTTCTCTTCATGAATAAGAAAGAATAACACCCCTTACCGTTTTAAAGAAGAACTGAAATAAGGAAGTAGTTAAGTAGCAGAATACTTTTCTTCTCTCTCTCTATAGTTTCTCTCTCTAGAGTTTAGTGAATTCGTAAGAAATAATGAAGGAATGAGCTGCTATTTATAAAAAAATGGAATGCATAGTAACTAATCCATGAACGGTCCAGATTGATTACTTTAATCTGACGGTCCATATTTAAAAAAAAATCTTTTAAATAAAATATAATATATTCTATTTATAGAATAACTTTAATAAAGTATTCTGTTTTATATAAAAAGATGTATCTGTTTTATTATGTTAATAATACGAATAAAACAAAACTTCATTATCGCTAAATAATTCATATTATTAACTGACAATAATTGAATCAAACTGAGTGACTTCTCACATAAGCATTAATAATCAATACCGTGTGCTACTATGCAACCACACGTGTTACTGTACTTTTACTACTGAGTAGTTCAACAGTATCAATGGTAAAACTTCAGCCGTTATTTTTAATAAAATATTTTTATCGTTTTCTTAATCCGACAATAATTCCGTTGTGGGGTCCACCAATGATTGTGCCGTTGTACGAATATTCTCTGTTAAAACGAATATTTCCCGACCAATCGAATATTATATAACAACTTGCGTACTTTGTAAAATTTATAAATATTACCCACAACTATAACATTATATCAAATTAACTCCATAATATTCAAAAATGATATTTATAAAAAATTCATCTTTATTTATAAAAGTTGGGGTCTTACATAAGTTATAAAATATGAATGTTAGTAAATATAATGATACCTAACATTGATAAATGATGTATTCGATAAGTTGTATAAGCATACTAAGCACACACAAGAGAGACAAATCGGGCGTGTGACGAATAAACGTCGAAACGCCGTGACAAGTGTTAATGAACGTAAAAAGTGTTTTAATTCAAATGAAATGAATATTATAAGATATGAAATGGGGTTAATATAAAACCAATAATGATTCCTAGTAAGACTTAATCACTTGAATGAACTTCGAGTATGAAATATTGTGATATATAAGTCGAAAGTTAACATAATCAAATTGAATATTGTGTATTGATTAATAAGAAGGGTTATGGGAGGTAGAGTAAAGTTTACATTACAATTATTATGCGTTGCTATGTGACTAATAGTTGATATGTATGATTATATAATTGTGTAGGGCACGTGAAGTGCAGATAACTATAAGATATTAAACTGTTATTGGTAAATAACGATCAAGGCAAGTCTTTCAGTTCCTATTTGTTATGTGAACTTGATGATTAACTATTTTAAATCTTTATTGCAAAGAGCATGATGTGTTATATATATGTTGAAAGTATGAAATGTTAAAGTCTACTTATGACTACGTTGATTGAGTAAGGAACTCAATCTTTATACATGTTATATGAACTGTAGCATGTACGTTATGTTAGTCCAATGTTTATGAGATATATGTTGAGCATGTTATTATATGCTAAGTGATGCATGAAAACTGTTAGATTTTGCTGGGCTGTCGAGCTCAACCTTGTAAATAACCATTTTTGCAGGTTAAGATTTCAAGGTAAGGATATGTGCTAAGTGAATTATAGAGATCCATATTCGCGAAGATTACTTATGTTTTATGAGAAATGTATTTAATATTTTGAATGTAACATGTTGTTGAATTGTAAGTTGAGTTATCCGGTGTATTTGGATATCTATTTATGATGTAAGACTTTGTATAGTCATTTCGTTGTAATGATTCATGATATAAATTTGTGTCGAATAGATGTAATGCAAAGGTTGCAATTTAGGGCAATACATACGGAAATGTATAAAAGTTTTAAATATTCTGCATTTTTAGTGATTTTAATATCGAATAATGATGTAAAGATAGATTAAAGTTGTATTATTAACGATTGAGAAGGAGAATATTACTGTATGAATTTGGGGTCATTACAGTTGCTATCAAAGCTGTAGGTTATAAACCTTAGGTAAGAGTACCCTAGGCTATAACCTTAGAGAATAAAGGAGAAGATGATAAAGAAGTTAAGAATAGAAAGTTATAGTTAAGTATGGTACAGTTGTACTCCTTAATAGTTGATGTATGGTATCTGGGCTAAACGATTCCTTCATAGAGCAGAGGTATATACGAACTAGCAACTTAGAACCTAGTTTGTTAGTTGTTTATGGAAAACCACTCAGCATACCATATTGAAACAATTAGAGACTCGATGTGTACCAAGTATAGAAAATGGATACGTATGATGAAAATGTAGAACTTGAATGAAATGTTGAGCAATATAAATGAAGTTAGAAATTCTTGAAGGAAGAATTGTTATGTAAACAAGAAAATTCAAAGAATAATCTTGAAGAGATATAAAGATAAGAAATGAGAGTTACCTAACTCCAATAGCCAAGATAATGAATAATGTAGTAAATGATGAAAAAGGAAAGAAAGGGGATAGTAAAACAAAACGATCACTAGTTAAACAAAGAATTTTAAGGGAGATGATTATAAAATAAGATCACGACGTGATATATTTAAGTTATAAAAGAAAGATGGTATGTAATGTTTGAATAATTATAGCTTGATGCTATGAAGATGATGTACTATGAAATAGTACAAGATAAACTCATGAGGAGTTATAGATAATGTGATACGAGAAATTCGTATCGAGAAAAGAGCAAGTTATAGGTTAGGTGGGATTTCAATTGAGGACTCATGTGGTGGCTGAGTTGTACAAACCTTTGTATGAGCAAGGGTTTTGTGTTTGCGCTCAGTTTATCACATTGATAATCATTGAAATGTTGGTATCGCGCTATCAATGTATATGTGGCGAAAAGGTGATTCTTTTCTCATGTGTATATTTGATAGTTAAAAACTATTAAGATTAGTCAGATATTATTAGGATTAGGTGCGGTTCTTAAAACTAATGCATATGGTAATTTCGTGACTCATAATAATATGGTATGTTTTGAACCCCTCAGCGAATGGACGCCTATGGTCTGACTATGATAAGTTCTTAAACTCCTATTATTGTGGCAAGTTCCTAAATTTTCGATGTGTAGTAAGTTTGATGAACTATATTGGGTAGAAAACGGTTATAGTATAGAGAGTATTGATGAAGTTGAAGATTGATAGAATGGTTAAGTAATGAAGTGATGGAGTAAAGATTGAAGTTGATGGATACGTAAATGTTCTAAATCTACTAGCTATGCTAGACTTTTGAGATTTATTGACTTTGTGCCGATGGTTGTACTTTTTATTTTTGAAAAATGTTGGATTACACTAGTGAACCAAAGAATTTTTAAAACAGTGCTATTATTCGCATATCTATGCTATTTGTTTTGGCTAGATAAATTTTTTTTTAAAATTTTCAAAATATATTCTAACTGTATGTATCGGGTGATATGATAAACGATGGAGTCATCAATGCAATGGAAGCTGGTGTTGGATGTGATCATATGATCGTCAGCCCACTATGTGAGATGTAGTATGACAACGTCATAATCATGACGCCATAAAAGGATTTTTGAGATTTCTTTGAGATATGAGAATATATATATATATATATATATATATATATATATATATATGTGTGTGTGTGTGTGTATATGTATATTTTGATTGATGTCCGAATTGTTGTAGAAGTCTATGCTATTTGATTCAGCTAGACGATTATTGAAAGATGTTCATGAAATTCAAGCGTTTCTTGAGAAGTTGTACAAAACCAAATTGTTTTGATGCGGATTCAGATGTTGAAAAGCTGAGATGAACAACCCTATTATAGGGGAGTTATTTTATGCAATGCGTTTAGATGTTTGTGCACAATATATTGTACAAAGGGTTGATCCCCTTAAGTACGAGGAGTCCCTATAGTCTTATGACTGTTAAAGTTTAAGTTGAAAGAATACTTATAACTATGGACATATACGCATAGCGTTTAGATGTTTGTGCACAATACATCGTACAAAGGGCTTTACACCCTAAGTACAGGAGTCCCTATAGTCTAATGACTGTTAAGGTTTAAGTTGGAAAAGTACTTATAACTGTGGACGTAGTTCAAGGTCTTATGACCCCTCGGCATGATTTGGAATCTTTTAAATTCCTAAGTTATTCATATTGCTTTCCAATTATTGAGCAATTGTGGAAGATTCTTGCTATTCTAAAAGGCGAATGTGGTAAGGATGATATTCTTTAGAAAGAAGTAAGTCGTAGAATGCGACACTGAATGATAAATATTGAACAAGTGAGAAAAGAAATTTTGAAATGAGAAGGAGATGAGTTATCAAAGAATAATGTAAAACTTTTAATAGAAAAGTTAATAATTATAAAAAGATCTTTGTGGAAGAAAGTGGTTATAGAACCCAATGAATGAATAAAGTATTAACGTAAAATCTATTTTGATAGATTGAATGAATGAAGATTAATAAATAAAATTTCGCGGACGAAATTCTTAGAAGAATGAGTGAATGTAATATCTCGAGTGTTTATGAGTTAAATATATGATAACCATCCTTAGAAAATGAAATGAATGGGTTAATAAATATATAATACTCAAATATAATTGAGTCTAAGTAAATGTTACGAAATATAAAACCTATATTAAGGTAATATGTTAAAGTTATTCAACGATAATTTTTTACAGAGATTTGATGAAAATCGAGTAAGGTAGGTTTCGTTGATTCCGAGGATGGAATCCTTATAAAGAGGGAAGGATGTGACAACCCGAATTTTTATAAGTTATTAAAATAAGAATTTAATAATTAAAATTCTTATTATGAAATGTATATATTTTGAATTATGTGTTTTGAGTGTGGGTAAGTATATATATTTGCAATTTATCTTGAAATATGTGATTTGGTATGAAGAGATCAAGTGTGAATATAAAAGAGATGTATATGTTTGGAAAATAAGGTTTAATAGTTAATTTAACTATTAAAAAAATTAAATGAGATTGTTATGGGAAGGTAATTAACTAAATAATATTGTTTAATTTCATTAAGTTGAAAATTATATTATGAAATAATATAATTCGATTATTATGCTTTATGGCAATGAAATTGGTATGCATTAAAATTTCATAAATAATGAGACTAATTCACTTAATTAAAATGGTGAATTAAAATAAATATATTTTATGACAATTATTATGGGATAATTTATGTAAGTGTGATACTATTGATTAAATTAAATAATTTAAAAATTGGTGCGTATTTTTACGCAAGGATATTGGCAATATTCTAATTTAATTAAATAATTAAATTAGAAGATTAATGATTTATTAAATAAGATTATAATTGTCTAATTAGAGATTATAATTTTGGTTAGTAAGATTTAATTAGATTTATTAATAAAATAAGTTTAATTAAATTTAAATGTGACATTTAGAAAAAAGAAGATATATCATATAATAAGGAAGTAATAAAATAAAGTTAAAAAGGGATTTTAGAGAACTAACCAAACATAGCCTAGTGGCCCTTTGTATTTGTAACTGATGGTATCTGTATAACTGAAGGATAAATAAAAAACACGTTACGTGTTTCATCAGTTAGAAAGCTTACGTGAAAATATAGAGGGAAAGAGAGAGTGAAAGAGAGAATTCTCTGAGATAGTCTGAAGGTAGGTGAGGAATTTCTAAGCCTTGACATCATCTCTTGCTAGCATACAACTAGGGTTTGAAGGTATATTCTACTTCTAATGTTATGTTTTGAGTTTGTATGATCATCTTTTGTAGATTATTTATGTTAGACCACGTTGGATTGAAATATATATGTATATATGGTGTTATAATTTGTTAATAATCAGGTGTGAGTACTATTTGGTGATCAAATTCGTGAGAATCGATTTGTGGGGAGAAAAATAAATAACAGTGATATGTTTATATGAAATTGGCTTTAGAAAGTACAAAATTTCATGTTTAATATGTGTTATAATTTGTAAATTGATGTGGGATTTTGTTAGTATGTGAAGAAATGAAAACAATGTTGTTGGAATGGTATCAATTAGTTAAGAAACAAAGATTTGGCAATCGAATTCACTAAACATGTCAAAATATGAAAATAGAGTATGAACATGTGTTTTGGGTCAAATTTTAGGTTGGTTAATGTTTTTAAAAATCGTTATAATTTTAGTATGTTGTAGTTCTATGAATTATGAGTCCATAGAATCGAAAACCAACTAATTCGGACTTAAAACGAGAAAGTTATGGCAAAAACTGTAAACTGGGTGAGGCCGAGGGCGGCCGCGCTGCTGGGCGCGCTGGAATTGGC
This sequence comes from Panax notoginseng, assembly GCA_016801055.1. Lineage (NCBI taxonomy): Eukaryota > Viridiplantae > Streptophyta > Magnoliopsida > Apiales > Araliaceae > Panax > Panax notoginseng. The sequence continues at coordinate 75,391,142 of CM029017.1, read as the reverse complement.
TTGGGCGCACTGGAATGGTGAGAGCAAGGGGCGCGGCCGCGCCCAATGTGTGCTAACTGTGACTACTTTGACCTGTTTTAGTACGGCCATAACTTTTGCATACAAACTCCGATCGAGGCGATTTAAGATGATCCAAAACGAGGACGAATAGACCTACAACTTTTGTTTTTTAAGGTTTTCAATTTGAGGTAAATAGAATGGGTTAAAATAGTTATTTCTAGGACTGTTGTGTTTTTAAAGGCAATCGGAGTGCGTCGGGCATGCACGTATGCAAGTATAGTGCTTCTGACAATAAAAGATATTGTTCTAAGTTTTAAAATATGAATGTTAGTAAATATGATGATACTTAACATTGATAAATGATGTATTAGATAAGTTGTATAAGCATACTAAGCACACAAGAGAGACAAATCGGGCGTGTGACGAATAAACGTCGAAACGCCAAGTGTTAATGATCGTAAAAAGTGTTTTAATTCAAATGAAATGAATATTATAAGATATGAAATGGGGTTAATATAAAACCAATAATGATTCCTAGCAAGACTTAATCACTTGAATGAACTTCGAGTATGGAATATAGTGAGATATAAGTCGAAAGTTAACACAATCAAATTGAACATTGTGTATTGATTAATAAGAAGGGTTATGGGAGGTAGAGTAAAGTTTACATTACAATTATTATGCATTTTTATGTGACTAATAGTTGATATGTATGATTATATAATTGTGTAGGGCACGTGAAATGCAGATAACTTTAAGCTGTTAAACTATTATTGGTAAACAACGATTAAGGCAAGTCATTCAGTTCCTATTTGTTATGTGAACTTGATGATTAACTGTTTTAAATCTTTATTGTAAAGAGCATGATGTGTTATATATATGTTGAAAGTATGAAATGTTAAAGTCAACTTATGACTACGTTGATTGAGTAAAGCATGCTAATTGAGTAAGGAATTCAATCTTTATACGTGTTATATGAACTGTAGCATGTACGTTATGTTAGTCCAATATTTATAAAGATATATGTTGAGCATATTATTATATGCTAAGTGATGCATGAAAACTGTTAGATTTTGTTGGGCTGTCGAACTCAACCTTGCAAATAACTATTTTTGCAGGTCAAGATTTCAAGGTAAGGATATGTGCTAAGTGAATTATAGAGATCCATATTCACGAAGATTACTTATGTTTTATGAGAAATGTATTTAATATTTTGAATGTAACATGTTGTTGAATTGTAAGTTGAGCTATCCGGTGTATTTGGATATCTATTTATGATGTAAGACTTTGTATAGTCATTTCGTTGTAATGATTCATGATATAAATTTGAGTCGAATAGATGTAATGTAAAGGTTGCGATTTAGGGCAATACAGACGAAAATGTATAAAAGTTTTAAATATTCTGCATTTTTAGTGATTTTAATATCGAATAATGATGTAAAGATAGATTAAAGTTGTATTGTTAACGATCGGGAAGGAGAATATTATTGTATGAATTTTGGGGTCATTACAGATCATTCGGTATAATCATGACCCGTAATGTTACAAATGATGTGGTAAAAGTCCTCATTGGCCCGTAGTTCATTGATGGACATTTGTTGGTATGATTATGACCAAGAATTATTCGGTATAATCATGACCATTGATGATTACATAAATATCCTCAGCCCGTAATGCAGGGATGATTCGATGATGTGGTTTATTTATTAAGCTGAGTCTCAGCGATAAAATTAATTATAAACTTTTTAAATCATGGAAGATAGTAGATATCATGCTCTACTTGACTCTTCTAATGGATTGCTTATTCCGCTGCAGTTAAACTTGATGTATATTATATTTTATCATTTTACCACTGTTGAAGGCTAATGATAATTTATTCAGCATTATCTTAGTCATAATATTTCTTACTAGGCTAGTTGAGCTCACCCTTTTGCTTTTATTGTTCTCTTCAGAAAATGAGAACGTAGTCGGGACTAGTCGGAGAACATAGTGACGGTCCGAGATGGTGGCTATAGTAGTCCTCACTATTTTATGAAATAATGTGATAATAAATGTAATGAGGACTTCATTTGAGTTTGAATACTGTCTATGAGACAATATTCGTGTAAAAACTCTAAGCTATGTTGTTGTCATATTGTATAAAAGAAGTTTGTATTTGATTTATGTATCATGTATTTGGCAACTCAGAATGTGTGATGTATACCTATTTTGGGGGCGTTACAGTTGGTATCAAAGCTTAGGAATATGATCCCTGGCTGAGATGTGAGGCTAGAACTAGGGGGGTGAGAAGGGTAAATCCTTCGCTAGTATGACTTGCCTAAGTTTATTTGGTATTTAATTGGTCGGTCAGAGTATAGAGATAATATGTGACATGTTAATTAACCCTTGCTTTGTGGCAGTGTTTGAAAATGACATTTGAAAATGTTGAGATCAATAATGAAGCACATGAGACCGTTGAATCACCAACGATCAATACCCAGGATAATGTGACAATAATCCTCAGGTAAACAACAACACCGATCAAATGATGAACGATGGGATATTCAGAGGCTTTATTCAATTCATGCAACATCAGGCGAGAGAGACTCCTGTTCAAAATGCAGGTGGAAACACTGGTAACTCTCGGATGGTCACTGCTAAGCAGTTCAAGGAGTTGGGACCACCAGAATTTTTGAGAGAGCCAAAACCACTTAAGGCGGAGACTTTGGATAAAGCAGATCACCAAGATATTTGATGTCTTGGGATGCTCTGAGGAGCAAAAGGTTCCCTTTGCCACCTTCATGTTGCAAGGAGAGGCAGATTACTGGTGGGATTCAGTAAAACGTACTCAGCCTGCCGTACCCAAAATATCTTGGAAAAAGTTCCAAGAGCTGTTCAACGACAAGTACTTTCCCGAAAGTATTCGTCACATGAAGGAGGTGGAGTTTATCAAGTTGGAGCAAAACAATATGACCGTGTCGCAGTACGAGGCTAAGTTTGTCGAGTTATCCCGGTTTGCATCCCATTTAGTTGATAATGAGGAGAGAATGACGCGAATGTTTCTGCGAGGTTTGAGACCCAAAATACATCAATACCTCATTTCTCACAAATTGTGTTTGTATTCAGATGTAGTGAATAAGGCTCTGTAACAACCCGATATTTTCTACATAAATAAATAAGAAATTTTGCATATAAATTTTATATATATATATATATTAAGGATGAGGATTTGTACAAGATAATGAGTATATGTATTTATGTGGTAAATAAAAATATATTTATTGCATAAATGTTTACAAGTAAATTTATTTTAGAATTATTGATTATTAAAAAGTATATTCTTATAATAATTAAATTATGATAGAAATGTTTTATTAATTATTTTCCATGAAAATATAAGCATATATTATTTAAATAATATATGAAGTGAATTTTTTAAATAATTATAATAATTATTTTATTATATGAATTATTAAGTTAATTATTTTACCTTAATTATTAAGGTTAAATATGAAGAATAAATCAGATATGGAATCCAAACCATAATTTTGGATTATTGTCAAGGTATGAAAATAATAATATAATATTAATTATATTTTAATTTTTCAGTGCTATAAATATGTACTGTATGTACGTATTGATAAATGATTGGTCAATTATGGTGTTTAATTTCAAAACCCTAATTTTCTGTGAGAAACCCTAGTTTGAAAATCAAATGTGAGCTTAAGACTGTTATATAACGGTGTTATATGTTTTATGATGTGTATTATATAATGATTTGATTAATTAGGTAAACCCTAATTAACAAATGGAAATATAAATTTCTAGAAACCCTAATTTGATAATTAGAAAAACCTAATTATAATCGTTACCCCTAATTATCAAAATCTTAAAGCCTAATTGCTATTTTAGCAAGGTTAATGATAATTATATGATCTAAACTCTAATGTTACTGTATAAGGTAATTAGAAAATTAATCATAATTAGGAAACTCTAATTTCAAAATTTTAGAAACTAAAATTTATTTAATTTTTATTTGATTTTATTTATTTTGTGCAAACTCTAATTGCTAAATCCTATATTTTTGTGTTAAACCTTAGGGTTAAACCCTAAGGATTAAACCCTAAGGGTTTGCCGAGTTCCATTTTGCCATTAAAATGATTTATCAAAAGACCATTATGCCCCTTTTGCATTATTAAAGCTATAGAATAGGTTTTGACTTAATAGGGAGAGTTGGTGACCAAACTCTAACCACTACCTTGACTTAAAATGGACAGCATTCAGCTCTTGTACCAGCCATTCCTGCATCTAGCAAGCTCTATATATAGATTGAGAGAGAAAAGTTTACTTTTGTTAGCCATTTTTGTCCAACACCCAAACCTTCTCTCTCAAGCTCCAAACCTCCGAAAATATAAGCTATATTAGTCTCAAATCAAAGCCCCACGATCAACCATAACATAGCATAAACACAGAATCATCAATTGATCAAAGAATGTATAAAACCCTAGCATAATTTATGTCCATAGATTATGTGTTAGATGTTAGTTTTTATTGTTAAAATATGTTGGTTGTAGTCCATTTTGACGATCTGGGTTGCTAAATGTTGGATCCATAACATTTAGAAGCTTGGATTTGTGTTTTTCAAAAATCTGGAAAAACATGGTTCTGTGGTCTGACAACGAATGTCAGTGGCCACAGATCCTTACTCGTTTATGATTTGTGTCGTTTTTAAGTTGATATGTGTAGTCTGACATGTGGTCTTTTATCTGGAACAAGAATCAGTCTTTGATATAGTCCAGATTGCAAGATATTTAAGGTCAAAAGGCGTTGACCTGCCATGACCGGGCGTTTCTGGGCAACCCAGAAACAGCCCAAAACCGGTCTGACAACGTTTTGATTCGACCAGATCTGTCAGTGTGTGTATGTTTTGGTTCTTTTGTTGCATTAAAGTTATAGTATGGTAGTTATACTACAGGTTAATACTCTTAGATAGCTTTTATCACAAACGTGTGAGATTTGGAGGATGGTCAAACTAGGCAGAAAGTCCACGGATGAACTTTCTGGGTAACCCAGAAAGTCCATGAGCGTGGTTTCTGACAACGTTTGACCAGACAAGATCTTGGTATTATGTTGTTGTTTTATTTATGTGTTGTAATAGAAATGTTGTCCTACATGCTAGCTACAACCTGGAACTTTTAGATCACAAAAATATTACACGGATTTCAAGTTGTGGAAGCCCAAAAGTGTATTCTCGAACTGTTCTTCATTTCTGGGACCCAGAAATGAAGAACAGCCTCTGACAACACTTTTGGAGGCTCAGATCTCTTTGTTTGTGCATTATTTGATGGTGTTAATGGCTGAATCGTGTAGTCTTGTGCTTGTACTACATTATCTGACCATTAACATGTCCTGAATCATCATGACCAGATCAGAAATCATGGTCAAAGGAGGAACCTCGAAACTGCCTTATGAACAGCTCAAGAACATGAACACCTATAGCAACAGTTTTGCCACTATAGGCGGCCTTTAGCGACAGACAGCTTATTATTTTCTGCAAATTAATTATTAAATAGAAAAAAATAGTTTTTAATTATTAAAAATACAGAATAAATTATTAAAAATTATTTTAAATTCTAAAAATTAGTTTTTAATTATTTTAAATATATTTCATAAATATTTAATATTTTTGGAATATTAAAAGTATTTAATTTATTTAATTATAATATTAAATAAATTATTTAAAAATGATTTTAATATGTGAAAAATAATTTAAAAATATATTATGATATAAGAAAATATTTTAAGTTATTTTTATGACTTTTAATATTTTGTGATAAATTTCATTAATAAATTGATATTAATGGTAATTAATTTATTTACTAAATGAATTAAATAAATTAATTAAAAATAATTTTATTATATTAAAAAACATTTTAAATAATAATAAGGTATTTAAAAATATTTTAAGTTACAAAAAATAACTTTTAATATTTAAAGGATAATTTCATTAATAAATTAATATTAATGATTATTAACTTATTATTAAAAATAGTAAATTTATTTAATAATTACATTAAATAAATAGTTTAAAAATGGTTTTAATAATTTAAAAATCATTTAAAATGATATAAATGAATTAAAAATATTTTAAGTTATGAATAATGACTTTTAATATTTTGATAAATAGAACATTAATACCTTAATAATTAATGGTAATTATTTAAAAATGATTTTAAATGTTGTAAAAATCATTTAAGGGTAATATTAATGTTTTAAAAAATATTTTGAGTTATTATAAATAACTTTAATATTTTGACAATGGTTTCATTAATAGTTTAATATTAATTAAATATTAATGATAATAGAATTGTTTAATATTTAAATCATTTTATAATGATTCCGATGTTTGAAAATTCATGATAAATTATAATAAATGTTTTAAAATTATATTAAGTCATTTAAAAATAATATGACTGATACGTACAGATATTGAGTTACAGGACAGAGTCTTAGACTCGATAATTATACGATAAAGTTATCGGTACACCGATATGTTTCAGAAATTGATCTGGACTTAGATAATGTGATTAGATAAGTGATTATTTATGATTCAATGGTTGTTAAGCATATGTGCCAATGTGATTAGGATATGTGCTGACTGCAATAAACAGTATTATGTGTTGAGATATATTGTTCTAATCGAACGAACGATCTTATTAATGATAGGTCGTGAGATAAGCGATAAATCTAAATTACAAACTGTAAGCAGCGCTTCAGGCAAGTATCTAACTCTTTGCATTTACTTTATGCAACGGACATGCGTAAGATAATATCTGAATTGTTTATTTCAATTGTTCAAATATTTCAACTTTTGTATATACTTATGCAATGATTCTGTATAAGTAAGTTATTAAACTATAATTGTTGTACAAGTTCCTTTATTCTGTTATTATTGATCAAATTATATATTCTAATCGTTAATTTCTAAAACATGGTTATACAAGTGTCCCCACTTGGATAATCATTATATTTTATCACATGATGATACATACTTATCGGTGTTCAGTATGTATAAGCTGAATTAAAAGTCGTCTAAGCTATTTGATCCAGCTAGACATATATTTAAAGTTGTTGTTGAACAAGATAAAACTTTATCCAACTAAATTGTTTTGGTTTGGATTCAAGACTCGTATGAACATCCCAAATATGGGAAACTTTTATGCACCTAAGGCGGGAATGCTAGACGAAAATATCGTCCTTTAATGTAGTATTGATCAATACAGGGCATAACGGGCTGATCACCTCGTGCCCGTAAGTAATGACGGTTTACAGATGAAGTTCTGTTTAATCTTTTCGAAAATAGAAAATAATGTTCATAGTTTGTCAACTGATCCTCATTTATAGTCAGTACGTAGTTTCAAAAATTTAAAATCAAAATGATATGTTGTTTATTATCGGTTCAGTTTACTCGACAACTGTTGATTCGTTATAGAAGTATCGTTCAAAGAAAATATTTAATTCGTTTAGCTAACTATTATTGTTGCTATTACTTACTGGGCACTCAAATGCTCATCATTGCTTAAATTTAAATGTTTTCAGCTAAAGGTGAACAACCTGGAGGCTCTTCTAAGAACAAAGGGAAAGGGAAGGTCGCTAAATGAATGATAAGGCTATCTTTTGTAATAACTAGACTTTATTAGGGTAATGATGATATATATTAATTACCATGTAATGAAACGAATGTTTGAAGGTTTCGTACTTGGGATTGAAAACTCTGATAATATGTAAATTAAATTTGATAATCTAGATTATTGTTATTATTATTAGTATTATTCCGCTCATAGAAATGGTATCGCGAAGAACCGAGTTCGGGTTTCAAGTACCCGAGTTTGGGGTCTTTACAGGCTCAGTTATTGGAGCGCGATAATGAGCCAGCCAACCAAAAGATAATGAGCAACAACACGATAATAATCATACCGGTGGCAACGGTCATTGGAACAATGATAACCATCGTCGAGGAAATTATCATGCCAGAAATGGTAACCACTTCGGTGGTAATCATGGCCAAGATAATAGAAGAAATGATTCAAGTGGAAAATTCAAGAGGAGAAGATTTAACGATGATGGGAAGACGTCGGCAGTAGCACCAGCACCAGCAACAAATTCTAAGGGAGGAGAATGACCGCTAGTTAGATGCTACAGATGCGGAGAGTAGGGACACATAAGTTCAAACTGTTCACAACCATCCAAGTTATGTTTTAGTTGTGAAAAAGATGGTCACATAGCTCGATTTTGTCCTGTAGCGAAATCAAATCCAGCAGGGACGATAGCACCAAAAGCGGATACGGACAAAACAAAGGCGGTGGTTTCAGGAAGAGCGTTTTTCTTGACTTTTCAAAAAGCGAGTAACCCAAACGAAGTTATCACGGGTTAGTTAATCATAAACTCTAGCGAAGTATATACCTTATTCGATACCGATTCTATCCATTCTTTTATTTCTCCTACTTACGCTCAATGTTTAAATTTAACTCCGGAGAAATTAGACTTAGACTTATCTGTTGAAACTCTGTTAGGAGAAACCTTCATTACATGTGTTATCCAAGTCTTGGATGAGAGTCACAGTTTTTAAATGATATTTCTATCGTTAAAAAATTTCTTGACGTATTCTCGAAGAACATCCTGGTCTACCCCAGAGCGTGAAATTGAATTTTGTATTGACCCTAGTACAAAACCCATTTCTAAAATCCTCAAATATTTCTTCACCCAAAACGAACGTATCATGCGCCAAACATGTTGGCTCGAGCGGTTGAAGATTACGACCATACCATTCAATACCATCGTGGAAAAAACGAACGTGGTAGCTGAAGCATTGAGTAGAAGATCGTATGCGGTTACGAGTACGACGTCGTTAACACAAAGACCCATTTTATATAATTTACGAAGGATGGGGATAAAGTTAAAGACTCTAGAGACCCACGTGAAGATAGCGAATATACGATTAGAATCGACTTTAATCGATAAAGTTAAAGCTGCTTAAGCTTCAGGCTCAGAGCTGATGAATGTGAAGAAGAAGGTTCAAGAGGGCGTTATTCCAGAAGCAAGAATCGACGAAGAGAGGAAATCTAAACCCTCGATTTTATTGGTCTATTTAAAATCCTCGATCGAGCAGGAAATGTGGCTTATAGACTCGCCTTACCGCTGAGTATGCCACTGTGTTTATAACGTTTTTCGTGTATCGATGTTACGTAAATATGTGGATGACCCGAACCACATTATTAGAACTAGACGAGATAGCAGAAGATTTAACGTATGAGGAGATACGTGTTAAAATCTTGGATAAGAAGGATGATATTCGATACTCAAAGGTTATACCTCAAGAGTTAGAATCTGACGAGGTATCCTCACCTCTTCGGCATACCAGGTACGTACCCTAATTTCGAGAACGAAATTTTATAAGAAGAGAAGGTTGTAAGACCCCAACTTTTATGAAAAAGATTAATTTTTCTCGAAATATATTTTTGAATATTATGGTGTGGTTTTGTTATATTATTATAGTTGTGGGTAATATTTATAAATTTTACAAAGTAAGCAAGTTGTTATAAAATATTCGATTGGTCGGGAAATATTCGTTTTAACATAGAATATTCGTACGGCGACACAATCATTGGTGGACCCCACAACGGATGTATTGTCGTAGTTAGAAAACAACAAAATTATCTTTTAATAAAAATAACGGCGAAAGTTTTACCGTTAAAACTGTTGAACTACTCGGTAGTAAAAGTATAGTAATACGCGTGGTTGCATAGTAACACACGGTATTGATTATTAATGCTATGTAAGAAGTCACTCAGTTATACTTAATTATTGCTACAATAATTTCTGTATAATATCTCTCATATTATTGATTCAACTATTGTCACAATATAAATATTTTTATATTATTAAATTAATAATTGAGACGATAAAGTTATTCATATTATTATTTACAATATTGACGATGTCTAGAAAGTTCTGTCGAGGAGAGGTTTGGTCACCTAGTTGCGCGCCAATAGGGAGAAACCTTATCGAAAAACCCCCTCTTTCCTGGGAATGATCGGGTTGTTAAATATTGTGAGTTATAATATTAATGATGAATAAGTTCGTATTGATTAAAGATGAAATTAATATTTCTATTGTGTTGGGATTATTAGTGTTAGTGGAAATCGACATCTATTTCGATAATAATGGATGTCTGAAGGTTATATTGATCAATCGGGTAATTAATCGGATAAATGAGCAATTAATTGCTATTAATTCACATGCTTATAACTATTTATTCACATGTGTGTACTATTGATTCACATGCATGTACTATTAGGGGAGGCGGTGCAAGATTGATAATACTTGCATGACTAAATTAAAAATAGAGGTATAGATGAAGGTACTATACTGTAATTATTTTTCTCACATGTATAGAACTATTGATTCACATGATTGTACTATTGACTCACATGATGTACTATTAGGGGAGGTGGTGCAAGTTTGATAATACTTGCAGGACTAAATTAAAAATGAAGGAAAAGATGAAGGTATTATACTGTAATATTTCGAGCCCCAAAACGTGCAATTATCGAAACTATATTTTTCTATAAATAGAAGCTCATTCTTTTTTCATTATCACCAATTCACTAAGACTCATAAGAGCAATTATAGAGAGAGAAGCTATAGAGAGAAAGAAGGAAAGAAGTCTGCTACTTCACTATTCCAGTATTCAGTCTTCTTCTTAGGTAAGGGGTATTATTTCTTTCATATTTGTAAGGGGTATTATTTCTTTCGTATTCGTAAGGGGTATTATTTCTTTCATATTCGTAAGGGATATTATTGTTGTTCAGTATTCATAAGGAATAATATTTTCTTGCATACTCTGTAGTATGTGAGTAATATTATTTCGTCTCATATTCCTGATTATACTCTCATTCTGTTAAAGTATTACTTCTATACTCCGTGAAATTAGTAGAATATCCTGGATATTTGCGCTTCATCCAATATCTTTTCATGGAAATATTATTCCGAGCTTTCTTGATAATTATTGATATTTTCATACTGGAATACTATTCATGAGTTACTATTTACGGGTTACTATTCACTCAAATATTATTCACTCAGGTATTCGGGGGACTTTTCATGCCGGAGTACTATTCACGGGTTACTATTCACCCAGTTACTATTCACTCGAATATTATTCACTCGGATATTTGGGGCACTTTTCATGCCGGGGTACTATTCAAGAGAGACTATTCCTGAAGTACTATTCACCCGAAAAATATATTTCTTTTCTGTATACATGAATATTATTCTTGAATTTTATTCCACAAAGCAGTATCATGTTGACAATTTGGATATTTTTAAACTTTAGATAAATTTAAAGTCTTTAATATTTAACCTTGATTTCGTTTGATTAATGCTTATATCATTGTCATCATCCTCATGCTTATATTGTGATGAAAGTTATCTTTGGATTGCGTGCATAGATGGACTATTGATTGGTATGATTATGACCAGGGATCATTCGGTATAATCATGACCCGTAATGTTACAAATGATGTGGTAAAAGTCCTCCTTGGCCCGTAGTGCAGGGATGATTCGATGATGTTATTTATTTATTAAGCTGAGTCTCATTGATAAAATTGATGATAAACTTTTTAAATCATAGAAGATATTAGATACCATGCTCTACTTGACTCTTCTAATGGATTGCTTATTCCGCTGCAGTTAAACTTGATGTTTATTGTATTTTATCATTTTAACACTGTTGAAGGCTAATGATAATTTATTCTGTATTATCTTAGTCATAATACTTCTTAATGGGCTAGTTGAGCTCACCCTTTTGCTTTCATTTTAATCTTTTTAGGAAATGAGAACGTAGTCGGGACTAGTCGGGGAACAGAGTGACGGTCCGAGATGGTGGCTATAGTAGTCCTCACTATTTTATGAAATAGTGTGATAATAAATGTAATGAGAACTTCATTTGAGTTTGAATACTGTTTGTGAGACAATATTCGTGTAAAAACTCTAAGCTACGTTGTTGTTGTATTGTATAAAAGAAGTTTGTATTTGATTTATGTACCATGTATTGGGCGACTCAAAATGGGTGATGTATACCTATTTTTGGGACGCCACATATGATGACGAGGAAGAAGTTCTTCGAAAGAAAGTGCTAGCTCTTAATGCAGGAATTGAAGAGGAACTTAAAGATAACTCAGATGATGAAATAACTATGATCTCAAGAAGACTCAAAGGATTACTTCAGAGAAAGAACAAAAGGAAGAATGCATTTAATCCAAACAAACTCAAAAACAAGCAAACCGAAGAAACATGTTTTGAATGCGGACAACTAGGTCACTTCAAGAAGGATTATTTCCAGCTTAAAAACAAAGGAAAGCTAGGCACTAAAGAGTTCAAAAAGAACAACGCTTTCTTAACTTGGAGTGATGATGAAAAATCTGAAGTGGAGATTGATGCAAACGATGAACTAGCTCAAGTATGCTTCATGGGACTTGAATGTGAATCCAATGAGGTATCTCTTTTTGATATTATTATTTTAAAACAAGAAAGTGAAAAGCTAAAAGAAAAAATGTGTACTTAAAAGATCTAGTAAACACACTGATGGACGAAGTTGAATCATTAATAGATGAAAAGAAGGAAATAGAAAAAATAACATACACAAATGAAGAAAAAATATTAGCTGCGAAAAATGACTTTTTGGAAAACTACAACAAAATACTTTTTAACAAGGTAAAACAATTAAATGCTGAAGTTGAAAAATTAACTAATGAAATAAAAATGAGAGATGTATGCATTGATGCGTTTAGTGATGAGTCTCATAGTAAGACACCTCCGACTAATGAACTTCAAAAGGAAATAGAATCACTAAAACTCTCTCTAGGTAAATTTGTACACGGTGAAGAAAATTTAAATGTCATGTTAGGGAAACAAAGCCCTAGTTATGATAAACAAGGCATTGTATAATCCGATATATAGAAAAGAAGTAAAAATGCGTAAGTCTAAATCATCATTTAAATTAAATTATTGTTCACCATTCACTACATTCAAAAATTATGGCACTAAAGGTCATCTAGAGATAAATTGATTAAAGAAGAAAAATAACAATAGAAATAAAACATTATGGGTAAATAAAAGTGATTTGATTTCAACTAACACAAATGGACCCAAAAAGATATGTGTACCAAAAAGATAAATTGCACCTTCTTTGAACAGGTATGTTTCAAGGAAAGAGTATCCTCTCAAAAGTGGATTCTTGATAGCGGATGCTCATGTCACATGACGGGTGACAAATCAAAGTTTGTGGAGCTAAATATCAAAAAGAAACATGGAACTATCACTTTTGGAGACAATCGATCATGTGAAATAGTTGGGAAAGGTAAAATCGGTAATGGTAAGGTTAATATTAATAATGTTCATCTTGTTAATGGTCTAGAATTTAATCTTTTTAGTTTTAGTCAATTAATGGATAATGGACATCAAGTAAAATTTGAAAAAGACAAATATACAATTTCACATGGTACTAACAATGCTACTTTAGTTGCCCAAAGAGAAGGAAATATATATACTCTTGATTTTGAGCAACATGAGGAAGAATTATGCCTTGCCACAATTCAAGATGAAGTAAATCTATGGCATAGAAGAATGGAACATGTTCATACGGACCTAATCAAAAAGCTATAATCAAAGAACTTAGTGAAAGGATTACCCAAAATGAATTTTGAAAAGAAAGGTATATGTGAGCCTTGTCAACTCAAAAAACAAGTAAGAACAACATTCACAGTAAAGAACATGGTATCAACTTCTTATCCCTTACAATTACTCCATCTTGATTTATTTGGACATGAAAGGCTGCTAGTCTAAATGGTAAATTTTATGCATTTGTGATAGTTGATGATTTCTCTAGATACACATGGGTACTATTTCTTAGAACCAAAGATGAGGCACTTAAAGAGTTTGAAAAATTAATCAGAAACTTGGAAACAAAATATAGCCTCGAACTTATAAAAATTAGAAGTGATCAAGGTACTGAATTTCAAAAGGATTTTATTATATTTTGTGATCAAAAAAGAATTACTCATGAGTTCTCGGCACCAAGAACTCCTCAACAAAATGGAGTGGTAGAAAGAAAAAATCAAACCTTACAAGAGACAACTAGAACCTTAATTCAAGAAAGTAAACTTCTAAAGAAATTTTGGGTCGAAGCTGTAAACACATCATGTTATGTACTAAATAGAGTACTTATCCGCCCAATTATCTTGAAAACACCCTATGAATTATTAAATAATAGAATTCCAAATATAAGCTATTTCAAAGTCTTTGGATCGAAATGTTTTATTCTTAACACCAGTGAGAACTTGGGTAAATTTGATGCTAGATCATATGAGGGAATCTTCATTGCCTATTCTCAAAATAGTAAAGCATGTCGCATATATAATGTTCAAAAGATGTGTGTTGAAGAATCTATACATTTTAAATTTAATGAGTCTAACAATGATAGTCCAAAAGAAAGAGAAGAAGATGCAGGGAATCTAGAGATTGCTGCAAATCCAGCCTATCAAATAAAGCAAAACAACAAGTTGAAGGAATTTATCCAGCAAGCTGGATTAGATAAGCAGCAGGATTAGGAACGTATCCAGCAAGATGAATTCGAGCAGCGGGAAACTATCCAGCAAGCTAGATTAAACGAAAAATAGGACCTTGACTTAGAAACTACTCAAGATAATGATCTTCAGCAAGAAGAAATGACCCATGACATTTAACTACCAAAATTAGCAAGATACATCAAAAATCATCCTTCAGATAATATTATTGGCAATATAAATGAAGGAGTTACCACAAGAAGAAGAGCACAAAATCTTTGTGCATTTTTAGCATTCTTATCCCAAATTGAACCAAAGAATGCCAAATAAGCCATACTTGATGAAAATTGGTTACTAGCAATGCAAGCAGAGCTACAACAATTCGAAAGATGTCAAGTTTGGGAATTGATGCCTCCTCCAAAAGATGTATCCATTATTGGAACTAAATGGATGTTCAAAAACAAACTAGACGAGTGTGGAACAATTACAAGAGACAAAGCTAGACTAGTGACTTAAGGATATAACCAACAAGAAGGGATAGACTATGAAGAAACATTTGCCCATGTAGCTCGATTAGAATCCATTCGAATAGTGTTAGCATTTGCGTGTTTCAAAAAATTCAAACTACACTAAATGGATGTCAAAAGTGCCTTCTTCAATGGCTATATAAATGAAGAAGTATACGTAAAACAGCCTCCTGGATTTGAGCTTGATAAGTTCCCACATTCTGTATACAAACTAAAGAAGGCACTCTATGGACTCAAATAAGCTCCAAGAGCTTGGTATGAGAGATTGAGTAAGTACCTCCTATCAAATGGCTTCATACGAGGTAAAATTGATTTTACTTTATTTATTAAACGTCAAAATAAAGATATCATCATTGTACAAATATATGTAGACGATATAATTTTTTGTGCTACTAATAACTTCCTTTGTGAGTGGTTTTCCAAATGCATGCACAAGGAGTTTGTTATGAGCTTAATGGAAGAACTCATTTACTTTCTGGGCCTTCAAATTAAGTAAAATTAGGAAGGTATTTGCATCCATCAAACCAAATATACAAAAGAACTACTCAAGAGATTCGAATTTGATAACTCAAACTCAAAGGCCACTCCAATGAGCACATCAATAAAACACACAGTAGATGATAAAGGTATGGATCTAGAAATAACAAAATATAGAGGTATGATCAGAACTTTATTATATTTAACTGCTTCTAGACCCGATATAATGTACAGTGTATGTCTATGTGCTCGTTTTCAAGCAAAACTCAAAGAATCACATTTACAAGTTGTTAAATGAATATTTAAATATTTGAGTGGTACCACAAATTTAGGTTTATTTTACATAAAGTGCAATGATTTTGATCTAATAGGTTACTCAGACGCTGACTATGAAGGTTGTTAAATAGATAGAAAAAGCACAAGCGGTGCTTATACATTTCTGGGACAAAGTCTATTCTCATGGCACAGTAAGAAGCAAACATCAGTGGCCCTATTTATGGATGCGTCAAACATTATGTGACTTTAATATTGTGTGTGAAAATGTGCCTATATATTGTGATAGTACAAGCACCATTGATATTTTCAAAAATCTAGTCTTACACTCACGCACAAAACACATAGAAGTTTGACACCATTTTCTTCGAGACAATGTGTCCAAAGGCCTAATCAAATTAATCTTTATCCCCACTGAGCACCAACTAGCAGACATATTTACAAAACCCCTGGGTGAAGAAAGATTATGTACTCTAAGAAGAGAACTTGGAATGTGTCTGATATAGATATATATAGGCTGCATACTTTAAGGAAAATAGACGTACAATCTAGATATCACGGCATAACTTGTTGCCTTAAATAAGCTAAAAATCTATTCTGATCTCTCTTACCAAACACGGCTCCATGACTTTCTATATCTCGGTAACACGCACACACGTTAAATCATAATCCTACTTTACTCTTTTGGCTTCTTCATCCCTCATAATTTCTTCTTCACCTCAATCGTTCCAGTAAACATCTCTTGCTCTCAAACCCTCTCTGTCTTTGAGATAAATCTGACGACGAGATGCCTTTACCATCTCCGCCGTCTCAACCTCTGATTTGTTCTTCTTGAAAACAAAAACGGAAGCAACCATCGATAACCACCATTTTCGGTGACTCTTCCTCTACAGAATCTGAAATAAGTTTGCCATCTCCTCCACCGGTTGGTACCTCTATTGGATCCAAACGTCATCGAATCACAGAATCTACACCAGGATCTCCACCTATGTAGGTAATACCCTTATCTTTTTCTCTGCATGAAGTTCCTGAGAATTTTTTTAGAGGCCATAAATTTGAACAACGTTTTAAATCCTTAATCTGTCAAAAATCGTTTATTTATGAAAAGATAATTTATATATTTTATTATAAAAAATCTCCTCTTCAACATCTCTTTAAGTCTTGTGGTTTATCATCCTTGAGTTTTCCTCCTTATATGGCCTATCCAAAGTTAGTCCAACAATTCTATACTAACCTCGAACATAATAGTGACTATTATACCTCTTTTGTCAATGGGAAGTCCTTATTCTTTAATGTTATGGACTTAGGGTCTATTCCGTTTACGGGTGATTGTCCCTTTACCCTTAAAGGACATGTCTATTCCCCTTTCTCCCCTTTGGACCAACTTCAAACTATAATGGATGACCCCACTCTGACTTCAGTGATTCTTCCCAAAACCATTGATGAGTCCCCCACTGTAATAGTCCTTCACAAACTATTGAGGTATAATCTCTTACCTCGTATCGGTGGGGGTGTTGACTTCACATACCAGGATTTGGTCTTAGTGGCTCTGCTATTAAAAGGGAAACCTTTTAACTTCTCTCTTATGATGTTGAAACACATGGTTAACTGCGTCAAACATTCAAAAAAATGTCTTCCTTATAGCTATTTTTCACAAAACTGTTCAATCATTTTCAAATCTCCCTCGACAATGAAGTTTCCATCACCATCACTGACTCAACTGATTCGATGAATCTCAAAAGTTCCCATATCACTCTAGCTGATGGCAAATTCATTCATACTATCCCTGATGTTCCCTCTATTCCACCGGCACCCACTTCCATCCCATCTGCTCCACAACCCCCTCCCCTAAAATATTACCTCTTCTCAATACTCTTGTTACGAATTAAGCCACTCTCTATGCTGATGTAAAAGACATTCAACACCTCCTTTCTGTTTTAGAAAAAGGTAAACTTCCCATCAGTCGCGTAGAACTGCACACCCTCTTTCGCACAATAGAGGATGAATTCATTGATCTACAGGCCGGCTTTGAGTTGCATACAAAGGCAATGGTGGAAGCTCTGCAACGGAAAATGAATCGGAATGCCTGCCAACTAAGTACTAAACTCAAGTTCATTTGTAACTAGATTGGATCCTTAGGACGTTTCACTGAAAGGCGCATGAATGATTTGAGTGAAGAATTGTAGGCTGACACAGTTAATTCTCGCATTCCTGAGTGGCCCCAGTGCAATTAGATGGTTGAATACCAAGGAGATTTCTTAGAGCTCCCTTTACCTCCTCCTACCTTCATTCCTCGACCTCCATATTTTGCTAACACTCTGTCCTTGGAGGCAATTGAACATCGCATGCTCCATCGTTCGCATTTCACTCCATGTTCATATTGAGGAAGAGGATGACTAGGCCTTAGCCTCTTTTTGATCGATGCCAAAGGGGGAGATGAATTCTGACATTTCTTTAAGATTGATTTTTAAATTTTAAATTTCATGCATGATTACATATTATGGTTTAAGACTAAAAATATGTTTTAAGTGGTTTTAAGTGTTTGCTGGTGGGATGATTTCATTTACTGTTGGGATATCAGTTTAATTTTATGACTTAATGATACTACTGTAGTTTGAAGTGTATTGTGGATAATTCTAACAGTTTATTACAGGCACATTGAAACTTCAAATATGAATCAATTGATTGCTTCTATATTTGTCATTTATAAGATATGCATGCATTTAGGGGGAGTCATAATTATTTTGGAGTCATCATCAAAAAGGGGGAGAATATTAACTTATGTTATACTCCATCCTAAATGTTTTGATGATGACCATATTATGTTTCTAATCATGCTCTATAAAATTTCAGGAAAAGAAATGACATTATAGGAACATCGAGGAGGAAAATATAAAGACTTGATGTCTTTGAAGGATGAAAGTTATTTCGAGTCCTAGGAGCTAAATGTAAGATCTTTGCATTAATTACTTTTCAATACAAGGCTTTAAGGCATTTGAATATATACATTTATATAATTATTTTGAGCATATTACTCTAAAATTAATACCGGAGTAATAATTTTTATAGAGCTTAACGTGTTACCATAAATCGTGAGATAGCATCTTGGAGTAAATGGTTGGTTAAAATTAATGTCATGAATTATGCTTCATATAGTTACATAATCTATGGGAAGCAATTAGATTTGTTTTACCGACCCACTGAAGATATGGTAATAATCTTTATGCTTTACTAATGGCGGCGATAATGCATGGTATTTATGCTAAGGTAATCAAATCGTTATTAGGACTCCAGAAGTTAAGCTACTGATATATAGTTATATCATAATTCCAGCGAATCTCTTTCTTTCCCCATAACAGTGCGATATATAAAATGAGAATTATATAAGATATGTTTTCATCACGTGATGGGCACTCAATCAAGCTTAAACCCTTCATCAATCACACTAGTATATAACATGACTTTAGCGAAATATCTCAAATTACTCATAACATCTTTCTGTGTTAGCCATATGACTGGAAAGGGATTTGATCATATTGTGATTGGCACATAATCTGGATATTATACTAATTGTTCATCAAATGCATGATTTGTGAAATTTGTCTGAAACGATCATATTACAGAATAGGCACCATGGAACGGTAACATACTGAGTTTGCCTATAAAAGAACTGGATCTAATGAAAAGAAAAAATAAGAAAAACATAATATCTTTGATATAAATACATAATAGTAACGTGTTTTTCAGCTACATCTTCTTCTTACTGCTAATTGCGAACCCCTGCATTTTGAGAAAGACTTATCTTATGAAGAAATTCCTGTCCAAATTGTCGACCGAAAAGAACAAGTTCTCAGAAATAAAGTTATACCTTCTGTTAAGGTAATTTGGAGGAACCACAACGCTGAAGAAGCTACGTGGGAACTCGAAGCGAATATGATGAAGAATTACCCTAATTTATTTACTTAATTATGTGTATGCAATTCTGGGGACAGAATCTTTGTAAGGGGGGGAGAGTGTAACGGGTCGAAATTATTGAGCCGTGATTCTGGGGACAGAATCCTTTTAAGGGGGGAAAGATGTGACGAACGAGAATTTTGTAAATCATTTTAAATACTTATTGAAGTAAATAAATATTTTTCGATGATTTAATTATTAGATTTAATAATTAATCGATGCAAATGTGGTAGATTAATTTAATTATATGTGTTACATTTATTAAATTAATGTGGAGAATAATTATTATTCAAGTATGTAATTATGTGAGCTTGTCGAATTAAATAAGTTATTTAATTAAGCATGATGTTATTTAATTAATCTAATTATTAATTAGAGATTTAATTAATTGTTATTATTTATTAATGAGAAAAATTAATTATGTGACTATATGAATTTATGAGAAAATATTATATTTTATTTATAATAAATTAAATAAAATATTAGAGTTATTTTATAAGGAGTGTGACATTTATTAAACTATATAATAAAAGGTTTATTAAAATAATGAGCTTTGAATTTATTTGCTAAGCCAAACATGGCACTAAGAGAGGTTATGGGCACTTAACCCATGACTGGGCAACTGACCACATCGCGTCAGTTTTATTTCTTCGACAATTCCTTCTTCTTCTTCATAATTTCTTAAGTCTGGCATTATTTTCAGAGAGAGTTCAGAGAGAAGGTGAGAATTTTTGAGAGAATTTGTGAGTGTGTAATTACAGGTTATTGCAAAAAGGGTTATCTGATCATCTTATACTCTGGGTAATTCTCTCCAAACCCAATTTCTACATTTACGTCTTTTAGGTTTTCATAAAATGGCTTTCACAGTTTTCTAAAAATCTCTGTGTTTGGTATATGAGATGAGTATAACTTTATATATGTGTGTTATGTTATACCAAATAGTGTTTAATTATATATACCATGTAAGCCATGTGATCAGTTTCATGAAAGCATGTCGTACGTATGTTTTTCAAAATAAACAGAGTACGTGATATGGCCATATGGCCATATATGTGATAATTAATGTATTGATTATATATTATCCCTAAATTTTGGACTTGTATGTTGTTATGCATGTTAATACGAAGAGTTTAAGCCTTAAACGAACGAATTCGGTGTTGTAACGAATTCGTAGGGAGAATTTTCACATAAAGTTTTCTAAAACTTCATGAACATCAAAGTCAGTGAATTGTTAGGCTTTAAATCTGTTATTAAGTGTTTAAAATTAGTTTTGTCAGTATATAAATATTGGGTATTAATTATATATGAATTCCAACATGTGGGTATGTTTAATTTGGAGAATTAATGATTTTGTAGTAATTATTTTCGCTGAATTCTGTGTTCTTCGCGAACTGGAAAAAAAAATGAGCTTTTAAATTTTCTAAGTCTAACAATGGGTTAGTGTATTAAAATAATGAACATGTAAATATGTTAGAAATATTATATGATGATAAAATATTTGTTTAGCATGTAAATAACATAATTACATGTGAATTGTATAATTAAATACATAATTAGGTATTCATTCATGACGAACAAATTAGGTGTCAACGTGATGATTTGACTAAGTTAGTCAATTATTAAAGTAGACAACGGGAATAAGTTATGATGATTAGTTAATAATTAACTGGTATTGAATGTGAATGGTATGTAGGATTTATTTCAAAGAACGTGATTAGTTAAAGTGTAATCTACACGCGAGGCAAGTCTCCTAAACTTAAACTCTTAAATTGAGCAAGTTTCTTAATTCTATTTTTACATTGAGCAATTTACTTAAACTTAAATTATTATTCAAGTTCAAGTATTATATTAAAGATTGATTATCTTTCAAAGCATGATTCAATTATACAATAATTGTTCTATTGTATACATTTGAGATTATTATTCAAATCGAATATCATTATTGTTGAACCTTTTTAGACTAGTGAATCTTAATGATTTAGCTAGTCCTTAGTTGATGAACGTTCTAAATTTCAGAACCCTTATTGAATTATCCAAACCAAACTTCCTTTGGTGCGGACTCGAATGTCAAACTGAGATGAACAACCCTGAAAAGGGATTCACTTATACGTTAGCGTTAAGATATTGTGCACAGTATGGTACTAAGGGCTGATCCCCCTAAGTACGAGAAGAAGGTCCATAGTCTTATGACTGTTAAAGGTTTCAAGTATAACCCTTGTTAACCTAGGACATAGTTCAAGGTCTTATGACCCTCAGTATTCTTTTGATTCATGTTATTTATTCTTGATTCAAAAGTTGAGCTTTATTCAGATGTCGTTGATTATTCGCATGTTGTTATACTGTTGTTTTATTTTTTTATACTTGTGGGCATTTGTGCTCACTCTTGCTTAATAATAACATTGCA
This sequence comes from Panax notoginseng, assembly GCA_016801055.1. Taxonomy (NCBI): domain Eukaryota; kingdom Viridiplantae; phylum Streptophyta; class Magnoliopsida; order Apiales; family Araliaceae; genus Panax; species Panax notoginseng. The sequence goes on along the minus strand of CM029017.1, from coordinate 75,368,904 downwards.
GTTAAGAATGAAAGAAGCGATGAACCATCCACTAGTAAAGGCAAGGGCAAAGTTAGCAAATGATGAAGACCTGTTATTTATTAATTGATGTTTTTGTTTAAGACTTGAGTTATGTTGATGTTAAGACTTATTTGTTTAGAATTCCGCACAGATGTTTTAAGGTTAGAGTAACCTGGGATTTATTTATGATTCAGTTGATGTAACCCTTAAGGGAATAGATTTTATTATGATTTCTATCTATTGTTTGGTTTGATATTATTTATAGGTAGATAGATAGATGATGCTTGTACAGTGAACACCAAATCCCGTGGAATCGAAGTACCCGGATTTGGGGGTGTCACAAGTTGGTATCAGAGCCGTAGGTTATGAACCTTAGGTGGGGGAAACAACCTTAGGTAGTAGCCTTATAGAAGAAGATAGTAATTGAAAACTCTTATCGAGTTCTAAGAAATGAATTTTTGTAATTCATTGAAGATAATAAAATACATTATGTGTTTATGTGTTAAGTATGCGTTAGATAGTATGACTTAGTAACTAAAACTTAAAATTTTGTTGTCAGGATGACGAATGATGGAGAAGCTAGTCAAACTGAGGAGGGACCCCATTTACCTATAGTACCTACTGAGGAGGGATCTCGTGTACTTATAGGACCGACTGAGGAGGAGCCCCAAGACATTCATGTCGTTAGGGAGCAGCTGGTGCAGAGGGTTTCATCTCCATTGATCACCGTTGTTGGTCAGGAGCATGAACCTGAGATTGATCCTGAGGAGGAGTTTGATGAGGAGGAAGAAGAAGAGGAGCTACCACGGTACACTGTTGATGCTGAGATTATTGAGTTAAATAAATAAATTTTGTTTTGATTATAGAGTAATGTAATTAAGTGTAGTAGATTAATTAAATGAATATTTAGTATTTAATTTAATTAATATAATAATTTTATATTATAGTTCTAATTTAATTGAGATAATTAAATTAGATGAGTTATGTGATGATTGTTACACGAAATTATAATTAACAAGTAAATATAATTATGTGACAATTTGATGAGATTGATTGATGTTAACTATTGATTAATTAAAATAATGAGTATTTGCCAAACATGGTCTTAGGCTTTTCAAGTTCAAGTTGGTGTAACCTATATATTAACTAGTAATTAGTATATATAATAATTACTAAGAGTTACATATATTATATATTACTGGTATTGTATATTATATGTATATACTACAAGTTAGTACGTTAGTTTTAGAAAACAAACCAAAGAAAGAAAGAAGAAGAGAGTTAGAAAGAGTTGTCAGTGAAGAAGAAGAAGAAGAGGAAGAAAAAGAAGAAGGGAAAGCTTTGAGAAGACGAAACAAGCCCCATCATCATCATCATCTCCATCTCTCTCTTAAATTCATACTAATAAGGTTATAATCTAAATTCCTTGTTTTAATTATATTTTTTTTATGTTCTTCATAATGTAGTTCTCTATTAATTGTTATATAGAAGTTGTATTGAGTAATTATATTCATGGAAAAGTGGTTTGCAGAAGAAAATTAAGATAACGGTGTTTTATATATGAAAATGGCTTAGTAAGTCCAAAATTTGATGTTCAATCTTTGCTATAATCTGTAAATTGATGTTGGATTATGTTAGTATATTAAGTAACGAAAGCGGCGTAGTTTGAATCATGTCAATCGGTTAAGTAACGAATTCGTGGCGATTGAATTCGCTAAATATGTAAAAATGAAGAAAATTTGGAAATTAGGGTTTTTGATTCCTCAAATTTGTGTAAATATGATGTTTATGTAGTTAGAATGGTGTATGACATGTGTAACTATGCTATTACAAAAGTTTTGGTTGCTAGGTCATGATTTTTGTAGGAATTGGGTTGAGATGGGTGACTGCCGAGTAACAGAGTTGCTGCTGCAGTTTCTATCTGGGTGTGGCGCAGCTGCGCCATCACCACAGGTAGAAACGGCGCAGCTACGCTGTATGGTTTTCTGCAGTCGAGCACCAGCACAGCTGCGCCGGTGCCAGGGCTTGGGATAGCGCAGCTGCGCCGTGTCCTGAGCCTAGGCAGTGAAGTCTGCCTATTTGTAGGTCATGACTAATGGACTTAATCTAGTTTGGCAAGCATGTTAATGAAGTTAAGAAATATTATGGACTATAATAACAGATTGTAATGAGATGTAATAAAAAATTGGAAGATTTTAAGTAATTATTTAAATAAGTTATCAAATGAAACTAAATGTGATGTTTTTAAAAGTTGAAGATAAATGATAAGGTTTATGTTGGTTTATAGTGAGATATAAGTTGAAAGAACGATTTCAATGTTAACTTGATTGGTTAATCTAATATATGTTTAAAAGGATGTAAATACGTGTTAGAAAACTTAATCGTCAATTGTAAGAGAAGTGTAACGAGATATAAGGCGGAGGTTATATAACCTAGTTGTTACTAACAAGTGTAATGCATCTAATATGTGGTAATGGAATCTATGACGACTTTAATGAACGTTAAGTGTCGGTTTCGAAAGAAGTATAAAGGAACACAAAATGGGATTATGTAATGATTAGTGTTATACGAAGAGAAGTAAACACCTGAAGATATGTGTTAAGTTTCAAAGAGACGCAAGTTATAAAAGATTAAGACTAAGAGTCATTATGGTTTCGTTATATATGTAACTAATGCATGTGAATATGAACTTTTGAACTCTTGTAGGATGTACGCAAAGCATTTAAGCTATTTTTCGGTAATTGGTAATCTATGAACCAGGCAAGTCTTTCAGTTCGTATTTGCTATGTGAACTTGGTGATTAACTGTTTTAAATCTTTATTGCGAAGAGCATGATGTGTTATATTTATGTTGAATGTATGAGACATTAAAGTCAATCTATGACTACGTTGATTGAATATAGCATGCTGATTGAGTAAGGAACTTAATCTTTATATGTGTTATATGAACTGTAACATGTATGTTATGTTAGTACAATGTTTATGAGATATATGTTGATGCATGTTATTATATGCTACGTGATGCATAAAAACTGTTAGATTTTGCTAGGCTGTCGAGCTCAACCTTGCAAATAACCATTTTTGCAGGTTAAAGATTGAAGATGTCACTATGTCCTTCTTGAACGAAGTGGATGAGAAATAATATACGAAGATGTATATTTTAGTTAAAGTTGTTATTTCCTTAAAACATGATTAAGACTCATGAGATGTATTAAATGTTTTATGATGTATAGTTTTATGTTGAGTTGTAAAGCTAATGTTAGAGTTATCTAATATGTAAAGGTTATAGGATTGAAATGTAAAATTTTATATAATAACAGAGATAAAGTGAATCATAAAATAAGATTGATTCAAAGACATGTAGATGATAAAGGTTTTGATTCAGGGAGTTAAAGTAAAAAGACATAAAAGTTTAAATTATTCCGCATTTTATAAAGTTTAACATCGAATGATGATGTAAAATCAGAAGGTAGATGTGTTATTAACGACCGAAGTTAATAATTAAATTGTACGAATTTTGGGGTCGTTACAGTTGGTATCAAAGTTGTAGGTTATAAACCTTAGGTAGGAGTACCTTAGACTATAACCTTAGGGAATGAAAGTGAAGATAATGAAAGAATACGCTCAGATAGAGTTTGAACAAAAATAAGTAATATAAGAAACGTATATAGAAGAGATTAAATGTAACACCCCCTTCCCGAAAAGGAAGGTCACGTGCAAAGCACAACAAACCTCAAAAAAAAAGAAAACAGAGCACTAATAACCGCAAAATATTAATAGTGGTGATCCATTAATAGCGTACTAAATACAATTCTCCAACAGAGTCAAAAAAAAATCAAAAACTTAAAATTCGAATCAACCTAAATGGTCAAAGGCAAAACTCTCATCACACTAGCCCTGAATCACCCCTACAAACCTGCCGGAAGAAAAACACAGCATGAGCCAATTGCCCAGTATGGATACAGATATACAAAAGATGTACAGCTGATATACGAAAATAACTGAGGCAAAATACTTAACAAGCCTCAAGTGCAAATACGAACGAACATGTAATATCCAAAGATCTGAATGGAATATATCTGAATCAACGGAATTGACGACACCAATAAGAGAATAAAGAAATAACGAACTGAAGTAACTAACTCAATGACTTGAACCGAACATAAACCAGCAAAACTAATCCAATAAAATAATAGGCTGAAACAAATGGCTGGAGTTATTTCATACCGAATGAGCTCAGAAATATACCTTGCCACACAGGTAAATCAAATGATGCCACATAGGCAACCAAAATAATGCCACACAGGCACATCAAAACAATGCCACACATGCAAGTCAAAATAATGCCACACAAGCAATCACACATTGGACCGCGAATCCAAATATATGCAAATCGGATAGGTGTGTTTGGCACAACATCACCAATCCGTAGAACAAAAAACTAGAGTTAACTCATATGCCTCCCACAACAAAACACCAAATGGCCCACTTCCTCTGGAGCCCAAAATGGATACGCCGTGGACTAATCACACTGCCACGGAAAGTGTCATGTCTCTCGAGCCAAGACAACATGCATGTGGTACCCCCACAGGTGGTTATAGCTCAGGTATACCCTACGGTATATTCTAATAAAAAAATCATGTCACAACACATGCGACATAATACCAACAAAAGGGTTCTATATGTACATGTTGAACCAAATCAAATTATACTCACAAGGTTTCAAAAAGAAGGTAACAACATGTACCGCTCTACAATTATCAAAATAAATATTAGACATGATAACCTCATTCAAAGAGTACAAGTACGAGTCCAATGTGTCAACTCCAAAATGAATAACTATATCAATTTCACAAGAAACAATTATGTGAACTAATAACAGAAATTCGAAACGAGGAACAAAACGAACAAATCAAATTTAACAAATGTATCGCTGAAAGAGTACGGAATCCGTACTTGATACTTCCAAACCATTTATAGCACACTCCACAAAATCTTACCCTCAAATGTCAGCGATATCAAATATGAAACGTTATTCGCAACCTAAACATATTCACCTCAAATTAAAAACAATCCAAACTAATAATTCCAAAATAATTCATAATCTGTTTAATATGCCTTTAATCATCACCTTTTATCAATTATTAATACTCCAAAATTTATATTCTAAATATACTCGTTAAACTCTCTCCGTTCAATCTAAATAATTTAATAAGATTTTATTATAATCCAATCATTAATAACATGATACTATTAAATTTTATTATTAAAACTTTTATAAATATGTCCACAAAATTAACTACTTCAAATTAATATATAAACTTCAATTTAATTTACTAAGTCCGTTTATAAGTTTCATGGCCAAAAGTTTATTAACATATAATAATATGTATAACCTAAATTAACTAAATATACTTAAATTACCGAAATATATTATATATATATATATAAAGAAATTTTCGCTAAGTGCTGCAAGCCCACACATGATATATATATATAGGTACGGAACATAATCAATGCCTGCATAGCTGAAATCAATTGATATACATATATGTATATATAATTCTTATATAATAATAATATATAATAATGATTTAAGCCTGCGTCCAATCCTCATATATATATATATATATATATATATATATAGGGGCCCGATCAGAAGCGTGACTCTTAAGTAACAATATTTCCTTAAAGAGCATTACTATATAAGACCTCCGTGTTTTTTCCTTTCTCTCTCCTCGACTGGTTTCTGTTTCACGACTGAGAGCAAAATAGAAGCCCTACAAAGTTCCTTCGATAATCCAGAGTTCCTTCGATTGGTTTCTGTTTCACAACTCAGAGTCGCCCAAAGTTCCTTCGATAATCCCGAGCTTCAGAACCATAATCGAAGCCCTACAAAGCTCGGCGTACCCTAGAATCGGAAGCAAGCAGTTCAATCCCCCTCAATCCCTCACTTCGATTTTGCTAGTTCCACACTTTGATTCGATAAGGGCTTCGATTCGGATGAATTCTTTTCCTTTTATGATTTGAAAATTATATATTTCATCTTTGTTTGGAGTTTAGGAAGGGGTTTTGTTACATCTCTGTTTCTAAACTTCTAAAAGGGTTGGTTTCTTATTTTTTTTGTTCTTTTTTGTTTCTTATTTTTTTGTTCTTTTTTGTTCCTGTGATTGATGATTAGTGGAAATTGGTAAGTATCTCTTAATTTTTTTTAGCAGGACAACACTTTTGATGGTAGGATATTGGAAAATCATGTTTTTCATCTCTTTAGTTGATGTTGCTGTTATTGAAAGGAGTTATAGTGTACATTGTGGCTTCTGGTTATGATTTAAAACTAACTCGACTCGAGTGACTATTTTTAACTGTGCTGGTATCTTGAATTATTGTACAGAACTAAGTTGTCAATAAAATCTGAATACATATAAACATGTTATTTAGACAACACACTTTGTTGCGTGAAGGTGTTCTTTAATCCAACTGTAATATGCCTGAGAAAAGCATAAGGTTATAATGTGATACGTTGAATTGGTGATGAAGTATACAACTGCCTTTAATGTACAATCAAGTATATGGAAAAGTTAGTTCTATGTAGTTTGGTTCAAAATATTGGATAAATTTTCATGAGTTAGTACAAGTGATATGTTGTACTAACTCATGAAAATTTTCACGAAAGTAGAGTACTTAATGATTTAATGCTTTGATATGCTGTTATCTTTTCCTTATGTGCTGCTCAAGTGGTTGTTATCGGTATTACTTAGTTTTTTATTGTTGTGTATCGTCACATCGTTATCGTAGATGAAATTACTTTCTTTGGATATTCTTTTTTTCACTCTGCTAATATTTCTATTATTTTCTTTGTTTTCAAATTTTCTCACTTGAATGCTTGCTTGTTTCAGTTTTTGATTTTGACTAATTATGCACGTAAAAAGTGAATGAAGAAAGCCATTGTATAAACTGATACTTGGCTTCTACTTGCTTGTTACCTAGACACATATTTAGATGAGCTCATATTCAGTATTCAAATTCAATATTGGTGGCTTTACTTTTAGTGGATATTTTATATTTAGTGGAAGGATGCATGTATTTATATTTAGTGGAAGTATCCAGGAAATGTAAAAATTTGCTTGGCTGTCTATGAAACTTAATATTTTGCTTCTGTGTTGAAAAAAACAGGTGACTTTAGCTTTTATTCGTTTGCTTTCTTTTATAATGACAATATCCTTGTTTGGTTTGTTGCAGTACACCAACTGAAGTAAGCTAATCCTTTTCTGATGTTGAAGATGCTTGACCATGACACGTAGAAGTAGAAGTAGTCAAGCTGACCATGACATGTCGAGTTTCTTTGGCTGCGTAGCTGCACAGATAACCTGCATACCACAAAGCTATCATTCCAGAATCTAGCTGCATGCCCATTCATTCCAGCTTCATGCTCTGTTATTTGTTGCCTTAGAAAATTAATATTTTTAAATGAAAAGGCTCATCAGTCTGTAATTTTTGTTTGTTGAAATTCCTAAGCATCTTTTCCAGTTCATGGTAATACGAGTACAGTAAGCTACTCTAATGCAGTCATTAAAACCTTACATATGCAGACTGGTCATCAGGAGATGGAGTATACATATACTTATCTCCCTTTTTTGTACAACTTCATATACTTTTTCAGAAGAGACTATTGTGCCTTGCTTGTGTAGCAAAATTTATGAAATCAAAAATGTAAACAGGTGGAATTTATGTCTCGGTTCATTTTCTGTCTTTGTGCTTTTCTCTCGCATAAGGTAATGGTATGTCTTACATGTGCAATGTTTTTTAATTGCTGGCTACTGTTCAACAACTTTTAGTTCCATAATGAACAACAGCTGTGATGGGTAGGGCATGTCTAAACTCTAACTTTTACAAGCTTATTCAATATCCAATAACTGGTTACTTGGTTCTCTTTGAGGTTAAGCTTTATACAAGGTTAAGTTGTACTGAAGCTGCTGTAATGGTAAGGGCAATGTTGAAAGTGAAACAGAAAAACATAAATTGAGCTGGTACATTGTAACCATGGAACTTGGTAACTTTACGAAATAACACCATAAATTACAGCAAAATTAAAGGGAAAAAAACTTCAAAACCAACAGAGATCATACTATAATGTGTTATAGTGCCTAATACACTAGTCACAAATGATTGCAAATGAAGGTGAGTTAAGGTTTTGCTTCTACTTCAGTGACCACCATGATGGATGGCTTGAAACTTCGTATTACTCTCATTAGAGTTTCCACGATATCAGGCCTTGAGATCATTGTTGTCAAAACTGTTGGAGAGTACACAGCCACAGCTTCACCTACTTTTATAGCGAATGGTTCTTCCTTGATATCTTTCATGTCTGAAACAAAGACTACCTCTGTAGCATCCTGCTAGTTTCCTCTATCTTATGCGCATCTGTTGTCGCAACAACAGTTATCCTAAGAAGTTCAATTGGGCAGAAAGAAGATTCAACAATCATATAAATGACTTTAAAGTGATTATTTGCAAACAAAGGGATAGGGCAAGGAAGGATTATGCATGACAGAAGTGAAGAAAAAAATAATGAAATCAGAACTATCAAAAGAATTCCAGTTGACAAATATAATACAAAAGCTTAGAGTAATAGTACACATATAGGGAGTGAAGGGTTTATGCACAGCATTAGTGAAGAAAAAGGAAATTTAATATTCTGTTGTACATAGGTTTATGCTATTGTAAAATCAATTCAAACCCAACCCCAAGAGAGGGAGTCAGGAACCACATGAAGTATAGAGTCCATGAAAGACAAAGTACAAGATACACTGCAAATAGCAAATAACTGCAAATATCACACATTGTTGAACTGTAGCTTCCTTTTCCCAGAAATCCCAAGATGGCGAGATGATATAGCAAACACTAATAAAACCCTTATTTTCAGTGTCCTTTAATATTAACAAATAATGTAAAGTAGAACAATCAGATCAAGACCATCTCATTTTAAAGTGTCACTCCAAACATGATGTGTTTTTTTTTTGTAAGAAGACTTAAATTTGCCCTCTTAAAAAGTATATACTCACAAGTTTATCATGATATTATAATAAAGCAACACCTTTTGAATAAAATTTAAGTTTCATCAGCAAATCATAATAAAAATGTCAAATTGTAACGCTCAAGTTAGGACAGAAGGAGTGCCATTTTTCAGCTTCTTTTACTTTTTCTCAGTTGATATGTAATGAGTTTATTTAACAACAGTGTGGATCTGGAAACTAAATACCGACAAAGTTTTCCAAGGACCAGGAAATAAAAATTACCAAGAAATTAGCAAAGAAGAAATTCCCAAATAACTAACACACATAATCTTAGGTTGCATATGCACACTTCCTCAACTTTTATATCAGGAATCTAATAATCACTATTAGGGGCATTGCTCAACCTAAAATAAGAACTTTTGAAAGGTAGTGTGTATTTAGAAACAGACCTGCGGCTGGGCGGGAGGAGACGGCGGGCGGCGGCGGCGGCGGCAGAGAGAAGGGAACTGAGATTTCTAAGGCTTGGCTTCGGCGGCGACGGGCTTCTGATTCTAGGGGTTCGACTTCGATTTCTGTGGCATGCTTCGATTTCCAGAAGATTTTCTTTGATTTTGCAGTAATCGATTTCAAGCTTCGATTTTGCTAGAGGGGAAATAGTTTGAGAAGAGAGACCTTTGTCAACACAGAAGTGAGCCTTTTAAAAAAACGCGGAGTGAGTTTTTAAATAGGAATGCTTTTTAAGATAGTAATGTCATTTAAGGATATTGCTTTTGAACAGGACCGTATATATATATATATATATATATACAAAATCAATCAAGTTACTGATCATCAAGTGCGAATTTTATTATTTTATTCATTAAGATTTTACTTCTTTGTTAATACTGTAGCTACGAATATAGTTATATTGCTACAAACATATAATATTCATGAACAAATAAAGATTTTACCTCAATCAATTTCGCTTATTCTTTCGTTTGGTACCAGTTGTGCAAAAAAAAAAAAAATCACAGCAGACTTTTGCTTCTTTATTACCGCCGCTGCCTCTTCTTCTTTTCCCCGAATTGTATCAGACGTACGTGATGTTGAGTAAATTAGGTTTTAGACATTTATACACTCAAAACAAATTTTATTAATTAATATAATATATTTATTAACTCTCCAAATTTTAATAGGATTTTAAAATTACAAAATTCTAAATTAGACCCACTTAGTTTAAAGCCCAAATAAATTTTAAGGCCCAAATTGTACTAAATTAATTTACCCATCACTTATTGGTATTTATTAGCCCACACAAATTAAATAACTAGTTTGACCCAAATAAATGACAAAATAATTTTTTTTTTTATTATTATTATTTAATATTTATTTATTATTTTTTTTTCGGGTATTACATCAACTATCCCTTAAAAAGGATTCCGTCCCCGGAATCAAAAGAATGAACGTATCTAATTATCAAAAGGTGCGGATACTCCGCTCGAATAGACTCCTCTATCTCCCAACTAGCTTCCCGCTCCGAATAATTTTACCACAAGACTTTAACAAAAGGAATCATCTTCCTCAATTTTTTTTTATTTCATCTGTTATTTAATTATATACTAAAAGAATTTAATCTTCCAAACAAAACAAGGAAGAAAGTGGGAAACAAAAATCATTTACCTTTTCCAATTTAAACACAACTGTATGAGATAAAATCAATTAATATTTAATTATTAATAAATAAATAAAATATGGGTTATTACATTTTTCACCCCTTAAAAATAATTCCGTCCTCGAAATTCAAATAAGCTACAAAAAAAATAATTTAGTTATGACGTAGCGCCGCCATTTGTAACGATCAACGCGGATAAGTCCATCAGTCCACACAATTGTCCACGTACTCATAAAATATTCGTCAACTATCGTGGCAAGCCCTGGGTAAAGTTCTTCGCGTTAAATCACATGATCCACTGTTCGTGCGGGCCCTCGTCAATTTTCTTGATTTTCGCTCTTGTAAACGTACGTACTCTTTGTACCATAATTCAAAAGCACAAAAATTTCTCTTCTTCTAAATAAGATTCGAATACCCGAAATATTTAAAATTATCTTTAATTTGTAAAATGTTTATGTTCCACCCATGACAAAGATCTAACAAATTATTTTTGTTTTATTTTACATAAATTCATACAAAACTCTAATGACAACAGACAAACAAAACAACTATGCAAACTATATTACCAACGCTCACTAAGTCCTCAAGAGTTTCAAAATATCATAACCTCAAATCATATTAGTTCTCAAATATAATAATAGTACAAATATACTACTAAGATCTCTTTATCACCATATTAACCTCCAAGTCACATATTCTACAATCTGGATAAGCAAACTACAAATATTTAAGATCTCTAAAAATCAATTGAATTTCATCAGTTACTATCTAATCAATTAATCAATACTTCTCTTAGTGCAAACCTTAACCGAACAAATTTCAATGTCTCCCCATACTATCACAAAGAAAGTTCATAGAACATAACTCCAATATCTTACTAGAAAAATAGCCACAAAATTGATCATTAACTCCAAATGATTAAACTAATTACCTCGAATATCAACCACTCAAATTACAAGAAATCCTCTATACTTAATAATTTCCACTTTATCATAATATGCCATCAATACACAAATCTCAAATTATCCACAAGCTTAACATAAATCAAAACCTAACTTAAATCAAATCCTCAATTCCACGATCATAATATTTGTCACCAAAAAATAAAAACAACTCTAACCATTAATTTCCCAAAATCAAATACTCGTCGATTCAAATACTCACATCATAATCACATCTCATATAAGATCACTTCTTATCTGTACAAAGTATAACTTTATTCACCTCAATCATTAAATCACAATTCTTAACTAATATCAGTGCTCAATCACCTTAATAAATTATTCCACTTTCTCAAATCAATTACAAATCGAAAGAAATCGACAATTGGTCAAAATAGAGACCAACCAAACAATTAACAAAATCGAATCAAACTCCTACGTCTACCCAATGGTTTACCCACAACTCACAGGTCAAACCTAAATAGGTTTTCTGCAAGAAAGAACCTAAGCTTTGATACCATCTCTGTAACACCCCCTTCCCGAAAAGGAATGTCACGTGCACAGCACAACAAACCTCAAAAAAAAGAAAACAGAGCACTAATAACCTCAAAATATTAATAGTGGTGATCCATTAATAGCGTACTAAATACAATTCTAGTTGATGTAATACCCGAAAAAAAAAATATTAAATAATAATAATAATAATAATAAATTATTTTGTCATTTATTTGGGTCAAACTAGTTATTTAATTTATGTGGGCTAATAAATACTAATAAGTGATGGGTAAATTAATTTAGTACAATTTGGGCTTTAAAATTTATTTGGGCTGTAAACTAAGTGGGTCTAATTTAGAATTTTGTAATTTTAAAATCCTATTAAAATTTGGAGAGTTAATAAATATATTATATTAATTAATAAAATTTGTTTTGAGTGTATAAATGTCTAAAACCTAATTTACTCAACATCACGTACATCTGATACAATTGGGGGAAAAGAAGAAGAGGCAGCGGCGGTAGTAAAGAAGCAAAAGTCTGCTGTGATTTTTTTTTTTTTGCACAACTGGTACCAAACGAAAGAATAAGGGAAATTGATTGAGGTAAAATCTTTATTTGTTTATGAATATTATATGTTTGTAGCAATATAACTATATTCAGAGCTACAGTACTAACAAAGAAGTAAAATCTTAATGAATAAAATAATAAAATTCGCACTTGACGATCAGTAACTTGATTGATTTTGTATATATATATATATATATATATATATATATATATATATATATATATATGAGGATTGGATGCAGGCTTAAATCATTATTATATATTATTATTATATAAGAATTATATATACATATATGTATATCAATTGATTTCAGCTATGCATGCATTGATTATGTTCCGTACCTATATATATATATATATATATATATATATATATATATATATATATCATGTGTGGGCTTGCAGCACTTAGCGAAAATTTCTTTATATATATATATATAATATATATTTCGGTAATGTAAGTATGTTTAGTTAATTTAGGTTATACATATTATTATATGTTAATAAACTTTTGGCCATGAAACTTATAAACGGACTTAGTAAATTAAATTGAAGTTTATATATTAATTTGAAATAGTTAATTTTGTGGACATAGTTATAAAAGTTTTAATAATAAAATTTAATAGTATCATGTTATTAATGATTGGATTATAATAAAATCTTATTAAATTATTTAGATTGAACGGAGAGAGTCAAACGAGTATATTTGGAAAATAAATTTTGGAGTATTAATAATTGATAAAAGGTGATGATTAAAGGCATATTAAACAGATTATGAATTATTTTGGAATTATTAGTTTGGATTGTTTTTAATTTGAGGTGAATATGTTTAGGTTGCGAATAACGTTTCATATTTGATATCGCTGGCATTTGAGGGTAAGATTTTGTGGAGTGTGCTATAAATGGTTTGGAAGTATCAGGTACGGATTCCGTACTCTTTCAGCGATACGTTTATTAAATTTGATTTGTTTGTTTTGTTCCTCGTTTCGAATTTCTGTTATTAGTTCACATAATTGTTTCTTGTGAAATTGATATAGTTATTTCATTTTGGAGTTGACACATTGGACTCGTACTTGTACTCTTTGAATGAGGTTATCATGTCTAATATTTATTTTGATAATTGTAGAGCAGTACATGTTGTTACCTTCTTTTTGAAACCTTGTGAGTATAATTTGATTTGGTTCAACATGTACATATAGAACCCTTTTGTTGGTATTATGTCGCATGTGTTGTGACATGATATTTTTATTAGAATATACCGTAGGGTATACCTAACTTATAACCACCTGTGGGGGTACCATAGGCATGTTGTCTTGGCACGCGAGACATGACACTTTCCGTGGCAGTGTGATTAGTCCACGGCGTCTCCATTTTGGGCTCCGGAGGAAGTGGGCCATTTGGTGTTTTGTTGTGGGAGGCATATGGGTTAACTCTAGTTTTCTGTTCTGCGGATTGGTGATGTTGTGCCGAACACACCTATCCGATTTGCATACATTTGGATTCGCGGTCCAATGTGTGATTGCTTGTGTGGCATTATTTTGACTTGCATGTGTGGCATTGTTTTGATGTGCCTGTGTGGCAATGTTTTGGTTGCCGATGTGGCATCATTTGATTTACCTGTGTGGCAAGGTATATTTCCGAGCTCATTCGGTATGAAATAACTCCAGCCATTTGTTTCAGCCTATTATTTTATTGGATTAGTTTTGCTGGTTTCTGTTCGGTTCAAGTCATTGAGTTAGTTACTTCAGTTCGTTATTTCTTTATTCTCTTATTGGTGTCGTCAATTACGTTGATTCAGATATATTCCATTCAGATCTTTGGATATTACATGTTCGTTCGTATTTGCACTTGAGGCTTGTTAAGTATTTTGCCTCAGTTATTTTCGTATATCAGCTGTATATCTTTTGTATATCTGTATCCGTACTGGGCAATAGGCTCATGCTGTGTTTTTCTTCCGCAGGTTTGTAGGGGTGATTCAGGGCTAGTGTGATGAGAGTTTTGCCTTTGACCATTTAGGTTGATTCGAATTTTAAGTTTTTGATTTTTTTTGACTTTGTTGGAGAATTGTATTTAGTACGCTATTAATGGATCACCACTATTAATATTTTGAGGTTATTAGTGCTCTGTTTTCTTTTTTTTGAGGTTTGTTGTGCTTTGCACGTGACCTTCCTTTTCGGGAAGGGGGTGTTACATTAAATCATGCGTAAGAGGATTCAAAGAAGAATCTCGCAGAGTTATAAGGAATATGAATGTGGGGTTACCCAACTCCAATAATAAGGATGTAAGGTGATAGACAATGTCTATAAGAAGATAATGATAAAGAAAGTTAAGAATCAAAAAGTTATATTTAAGTATGGTACAGTTGTTCTCTTTAATAGTTGATGTATGGTACATAGACTAAACGATTCCTTCATAGAGCGGAGATATATACGAACTAGCTACTCGGAACCTAGTTTGTTGGTTGTTTGTGGGAAACCACTCAGCGTACCATATTAAAACTGGTAGAGACTCGATGTGTACCAAGTCTAGAAATTGGAAACGTATGATGAAAATGTAGAACTTGAATGAAAGGTTGAACGATATAAATGAAGTTGGACATTCTTAAAGCAAGAATTGTTATATAAACAAGAAGAATCTTGAAGAGATATGTAGATAAAAAATGGGAGTTACCTAACTCCAATAGCCAAGATAACGAATAATATCGTAAATGAAAGGAAAGAAAAGGGGATCGTAAAACAAAACGATTATGAGTTAAGAAAAGAATTTTAAGGGAGATGATTATAGAATAAGACCACGACGTGATTTATTTAAGTTATAGAAGAAAGATGGTCTGTAATGTTTGAATAATTATAGCTTGATGCTATGAAGGTAATGTACTATGAAATAGTACAAGATAAACTCATGAGGAGTTATAGATAATGTGATACGAGGAATTCGTATCGAGCAAAGAGTAAGATAGAGTTAGGTGGGATTTCAATGAGGACTCATATGATGGTTGAGTTGTACAAACTTTTGTATGGGCGAGGGTTTTGTGCTGGCACTCAGTTTATTACATTGATAATCCTTGGAATGTTGGTGTCGCGCTATCTATGTATATGTAGTGAAAAGGTGATTCTTTTCTCATATGTATATTTGATAGTTAGAAACTATTAAGATTAGTCAAATATTATTAGGATTAGGTGTGATTCTTAAACTAATGCATATGGTAAGTTCGTGACTTATAATAATATGGTATGTTTTGAACCCCTCAGCGAATGGATGCCTATGGTCTGACTAGGATAAGTTCTTAAACTCATATTATTGTGGCAAGTCCTAAACTTCTAATGTGCGGTAATTTTGATGAACTGGGGTATAATTAAGTTATGAATGAAGAATTGAGGATTATGGGAGTAGATAGAATTATTAAGCAATGGATCAGTATAGAAAGTGGAGACATAAGTTTTTCCAAATCTACTAGTTATGCTAGACTTTAATTTTTTGACATCAAGCTAAATTTGAACTATGTGCCTTTTTAAAATGAATTTTTACTCTTAACGCATGGTGACAAATGTGTATGTGTGGACTTCGGGACACTGACACATCGTTACCTGTTCAGATATGATATAACAAAAACTGATTTTCAAAGATTTTTGAACTGTTTAAAGAATAGTCTATGCTAATTGTTTCGGCTAGACGAAAATGATTTGAAAATATCAAAATGTATTTTATATCATTAATGCATCATGGAACCTGGTGCAAAAATGATAAAAACGATGGAGTTATCAATGCAAAATTTCTTAGTGTTGGATGTGATCTAAGGATCGTCAGCCCACTATGGTATGATGTAGTATGACAAAGTCACAAAATGACGGAATCCTCAAATGGACTGTAAATACAGTGCGGTATCATGACATCATAAAATGATTTTTGAGATTTCTTTAAGATACGAGAATATATATGTGTGTATATGTATATTTCGATTGATGTTCGAATTATTGTAGAAGTCTATGCTATTTGATTCAGCTAGACGATTATTGAAAGATTAAAGCTGAGGTGAACAACCTTGTAAAAAGGGGACATGTTATCGGAGACAATGGTTCCGAAAGTAATGCATATAGTCGTTAAGAAGTTAAGATGTAACACATTATGCATGACGTAGGGGTACGATAGGCTGATCACCTAGAGTATTTTCAGAGAGTATTTTCAGTCTGTGTGATTGCTAAACATTCTGTTAATGACGGTTTACAGTGGTGATGCACTGTTAAACCTGGGAAGAGTTTAAGGTTCGTATAGTCTTATGACTGTTAAAGGTACAAGTCGAGATACTTGATAACCTAGAGATGTAGTTCAAGGTCTTATGACCCCTCAGCATGATTTGGAATCTTTTAAATTCCTATTATTCATCTCGCTTCCCAATTATTGAGCAATTATGAATGATTCTTGTTATTCAAAAAGATGAAAATGGAAAGGATGAGAAAATTAAGCAAAACATAATAATTTTAAGAAATAATTGAAATTCTAGAAAGAAAGAAAAATTTAAAACTCTTAGAAGAGGAAGAGGGGGGGAAGGTGATGATCTTAGAAAGATTTTTAGAGAAAGAACTTGGTTGTAGAACCTAATGAATAAATAGATATTAACTTAAAATCTATTTTGATAAATGGAAGGAACGAATATTAGTAAGTCAAAATTTCGAGGACGAAATTCTTAGAAGAAGGGGTGAATGTAATGTCCCGAGAGTTTGATCATATAGTATATGATAATGATCCTTAGAGAAAGATAATGAACGGGTCAAAGAATATGTAATACTCAAATATAATTGAGTCTAAGTAAATGTTATGAAATAAAACTTATAAGAATTTATTATCAAGAATGGTGAGAGTAGAAAATATAAAACTTATATTAAGTTAATGTGTTGAAGTTATTCAATGAATAGATTTGAGGAAAACATGAGTAAGGTATGGTTTCGGTGATTCCGAAGACGGAATCCTTATAAGGAGGGAAGGATGTGACATCCCAGATTTTTTAGAATTTATAAATGAAAATTTTATAAATACAATTATTGTTTATGAGATATGTTGGGTGTGAGTATGTGTATGTCATATATTGTAGATTATGTGAATTGATGTGAAGAGAATGTTATATATTAATTTTAATATATATAAATATTTAATTGAATTATTTATTGAGCTAAATAAATAAATTTTGTTTTGATTATAGAGTAATGTAATTAAGTGTAGTAGATTAATTAAATGAATATTTAGTATTTAATTTAATTAATATAATAATTTTATGTTAAAGTTCTAATTTAATTGAGATAATTAAATCAGATGAGTTATGTGATGATTGTTACACGAAATTATAATTAACAAGTAAATATAATTATGTGACAATTTGATGAGATTGATTGATGTTAACTATTGATTAATTAAAATAATGAGTATTTGCCAAACATGGTCTTAGGCTTTTCAAGTTTAAGTTGGTGTAACATATGTATTAACTAGTAATTAGTATATATAATAATTACTAAGAGTTACATATATTATATATTACTGGTATTGTATATTATATGTATATATTACAAGTTAGTACATTAATTTTAGAAAACAAACTAAAGAAAGAAAGAAGAAGAGAGTTAGAGAGAGTTGTCAGAGAAAAAGAAGAAGAGGAAGAAAAAGAAGAAGAAGGGAAAGCTTTGAGAAGACAAAACAAGCCATATCATCATCATCATCTCCATCTTTCTCTTAAATTCATACTAATAAGGTTATAATCTAAATTCCTTGTTTTAATTATATTTTTTTATGTTCTTCATAATGTAGTTCTCTATTAATTGTTATATAGAAGTTGTATTGAGTAATTATATTCATGGAAAAGTGGTTTGTAGAAGAAAATTAAGATAACGGTGTTTTGTATATGAAAATGGCTTAGTAAGTCCAAAATTTGATGTTCAATATTTGCTATAATCTGTAAATTGATGTTGGATTATGTTAGTATATTAAGAAACCTAAGCGACGTAGTTTGAATCATGTCAATCGGTTAAGTAACTAATTCGTGGCGATTGAATTCGCTAAATATGTAAAAATGAAGAAAATTTGGAAATTAGGGGTTTTGATTCCTCAAATTTGTGTAAATATGATGTTTATGTAGTTAGAATGGTGTATGACATGTGTAACTATGCTATTACAAAAGTTTTGTTTGCTAGGTCATGATTTTTGTAGGAATTGGGTTGAGATGGGTGACTGCCGAGTAACAGAATTGCTGCTGCAGTTTCTATCTGGGTGTGGCGCAGCTGCGCCGTCACCACAGGCAGAAGCGGCGCAGCTGCGCTGTATGGTTTTTTGCAGTCGAGCACCAGCGCAGCTGCACCGGTGCCAAGGCTTGGGACAACACAACTGCACCGTGTCCTGAGCCTAGGCAGTGAAGTCTGCCTATTTGTATGTCATGACTAATAGACTTAATCTAGTTTGGCAAGCATGTTAATGAAGTTAAGACATATTGTGGACTATAATAACAGATTGTAATGAGATGTAATTAAAAATGGGAAGATTTTAAGTAATTATTTAAATAAGTTATGAAATGAAACTAAATGTGATGTTTTTAAAAGCTGAAGATAATTGAAAAGGTTTATGTTGGTTTATAGTGAGATATAAGTTGAAAGAACGATTTCAATGTTAACTTGATTGGTTAATCTAATATATGTTTAAAAGGATGTAAATACGCGTTAGAAAACTTAATCGTCAATTGTAAGAGAAGTGTAACGAGATGTAAGGCGGAGGCTATATAACCTAGTTGTTGCTAACAAATGTAATGCATCTAATATGTGGTAATGGAATCTATGACGACTTTAATGAACGTTAAGTGTCGGTTTCGACAGAAGTATAAAGGAACACAAAATGAGATTTTGTAATGATTAGTGTTATACGAAGAGAAGTAAACACATGAAGATATGTGTTAGGTTTCAAAGAGACGCAAGTTATAAAAGATTAAGACTAAGAGTCATTATGGTTTTGTTATATATGTAACTAATGCATGTGAATATGAACCTTTGAACTGTTATAGGACATATGCAAAGCATTTAAGCTATTTTTCGGTAATTGGTAATCTACGAACCAGGCAAGTCTTTCAGTTCCTATTTGCTATGTGAACTTGGTGATTAACTGTTTTAAATCTTTATTGCAAAGAGCATGATGTGTTATATTTATGTTGAATGTATGAAACATTAAAGTCAATCTATGACTACGTTGATTGAATATAGCATGCTGATTGAGTAAGGAACTCAATCTTTATATGTGTTATATGAACTGTAACATGCATGTTATGTTAGTACAATGTTTACGAGATATATGTTGATGCATGTTATTATATGCTACGTGATGCATGAAAACTGTTAGATTTTGCTGGGCTGTCGAGCTTAACCTTGCAAATAACCATTTTTGTAGGTTAAAGATTGAAGATGTCACTATGTGCTTCTTGAACGAAGTGGATGAGAAATAATATACGAAGATGTATATTTTAGTTAAAGTTGCTATTTCCTTAAAACATGATTAAGACTCATGAGATGTATTAAATGTTTTATGATGTATAGTTTTATGTTAAGTTGTAAAGCTAATGTTAGAGTTATCTGATATGTAAATGTTATCGGATTGAAATGTAAAATTTTATATAATAACAGAGATAAATTGAATCATAAAATAAGATTGATTCAAAGACATGTAGATGATAAAGGTTTTGATTCAGGGAGTTAAAGTAAAAAGACATAAAAGTTTAAATTATTCCGCATTATATAAAGTTTAACATCGAATGATGATGTAAAATCAGAAGGTAGATGTGTTATTAACGACCGAAGTTAATAATTAAATTGTATAAATTTTGGGGTCGTTACAGTTACTTTCGGAACCATTGTCTCCGATAACAGACCCCCTTTTACAAGGTTGTTCACCTCAGTTTTTCAACACCTGAATCCGCTCAAAAACAATTTGGTTTGGCATAACTTCTCAATAAACCCTTGAATTCCATGAACATCTTTCAATATTCGTCTAGCTGAATCAAATAGCATAGACTTCTACAATAATTTGGACATCAATCGAAATATACATATACATACATACATACATATATATATATATATATATATATATATATATATATTCTCATATATTAAAGAAATCTCAAAAATCTTTTTATGGCGTCATGATTATGGCGTTGTTATATTACATCTCACCATAGTGGGCTGACGATCATATGATCACATCCAACACCAGGTTCCATTGCATTGATGACATCATCATTTATCATATCACCCGATACATATAATTAAAATATATTTTGAAATTTTAAAAATCACTTTTTTATCTAGCCGAAACAAACAACATAGATACGCGAATAGTAGCACTGTTTCTTTGGTTCACTAGTGTGATCCAACATTTTTCAAAAATCAAAAGTACAACCCTCGACATGAAGTCAATAAATCTCGAAAGTCTAGCATAGCTAGTAGATTTAGAATATCTAATTTTCTCCATCAATTTCCATCTTTACTCCATTACCTCATTACTAACTAATTCTTTCATTTCTAGCACCACCAATGCTCTTATACTAAATATTTTTGTATTTCAACTTAAAATCTTCCCATACCCCCAGTATCGTTCATCAAACTTACTACACAGTGGAAGTTCAGGAACTTACCACAATAATATGAGTTTAAGAACTTATCCTATTCAGACCATAGGCGTCCATTCGTTGAGGGGTTCAATATATACCATATTATTATGAGTCACGAACTTACCATATGTATTAGTTTTAAGAACCACACCTAATCCTAATAATATTTGACTAATCTTAATAGTTTCTAACTATCAAATATATACATGAGAAAAGAATCACCTTTTCGCCACATATACATTTATAGCGCGACACCAACATTCCAATGATTATCAATGTGATAAACTGAGTGCAAGCACAAAACTCTCGGCCATACAAAGGTTTGTACAACTCATCCATCATATGAGTCCTCAATTGAAATTCCACCTAACTTTATCTTATTTATAACTTATTCTTAACTTGCTCAATACGAATTTCTCGTATCACATTATCTATAACTCCTCGCGATTTTACCTCGTACTATATCATAGTACATTGTTTTCATAGCATCAAACTATAATTATTCCAACATTACATACCATCTTTCTTTTATAACTTAAACTGATCACGTCGTGATCTTATTCTATAATCATCTCCCTTAAAATTCTTTTATTAACTCGTTATCGTTTTGTTTTACAATCCTCTTTCTTTCCTTTTTCATCGTTTATGATTTCATTTATGCTTTTAATCTTACAGACTTTGTCTATTCATCATTATTCATCATCTCGGCTATTGGAGTTAGGTAACTCTCATTTCTTATCATTATATCTTTTCAAGATTCTTCTTTGAATTTTCTTGTTTATATAACAATTCTTCCTTTAAGAATTTCCAACTTCATTTACATTGCTCAACATTTCATTCGGGTTCCACATTTTCATCATACGTATCCATTTTCTACACTTGGTACACATAGAGTCTCTAATAGTTTCAATATAGTACGCTGAGTAGTTTCCCACAAATAACCAACAAACTAGGTTTCGAGTTGCTAGCTCGTATATACCTTCGCTCTATGAAGGAATCGTTTAGCCTAGATATCATACATCAACTATTAAAGAGTACGATTGTACCATACTTAAATATAACTTTTTATTCTTAACTTCTTTATCATTCTCTTCTTATAGACATTGTCTATTTATTATCATCTTACATCCTTATTATTAGAGTTGGGTAACCCCACATTCATATTCCTTATAACTCTGGGAGATTCTTCTTTGAATCCTTTCACGCATGTTTTAATCCATTCTTTATAAATTTCTTAAATTACTTCTTATTGTTCAAACTCTAATTGAGCTTATTCTTTCATTATCTTCACCTCTCTTCTCTAAGGTTATAGCCTAAGATACTCCTACCTAAGGTTTATAACCTACATCTTTGATACAAACTATAACGACCCCAAAATTCATACAATTTAATTCTCGACATCGTTCGTTAATAATACATTCAACCTCTAATTTTACATCATTAAACAATAATGCAACCATTGAAATTTGCGGAATAACTAAAATTTTCTATTACAAACTATTCTCGTTCCCAAAACTTTCAACCTTTACATCTAAGTATCTCAAAATCATTTTAATACTACAAGAGTTTACATCGCAAAACAATATTACAATTCAATATAACCATTGAAAGACTTGCCTTGATCGTTATTTATCAATAACAGTTTAACAACTTACAGTTATCTGGACTTCACGTGCCCTACACAATTATATAATAATGCACATCAACTATTAGTCACGTAGCAACGCATAATAATTGTAATGTAAACTTTACTCTACCTCCCATAACCCTTCTTTTTAATCAATACACAATGTTCAATTTGATTGTGTTAACTTTCGACTTATATCTCACTATATTTCATACCGAAGTTCATTCAAGTGTTTAAGTATTGCTAGGAATCATTATTGATTTTATATTAAACCCATTTCATATCTTATAATATTCATTTTATTTGACTTAAAACACTATTTACGTTCATTAACATTTATCATGGTGTTTCGACGTTTATTCGTCACACGCTCAATTTGTCTCTCTTGTGTGTGCTTAGTATGCGTATATAACTTATCTAATATATCATTTATTAATATTAAGCATTATTATACTTCATAATATTCATGTTTTATAACTTAGAATAACATCTTTTATCGTCAGAAGCACTACACTTGCATACGTGCATGCCCGACGCCCTTCGATTACCCCCGAAAACATAACAGTCCTAAAGATAGCCATTTTGACCCCTGTTACTGACCTCAAATTGAAAAGCTTAAAGTACAAAAGTTGTAGTTCTATTCGCCTTCATTCCGGATCATCTTGAATTAACTGAATCGGAGTTCGTATGAAAACGTTATGGCCGTTTTACCAAAATAGGTCAAAATAGTCACACCTGGCACACAATGGGCGCGGCCGCGCCCATTTCCTTCACAACTCCAGCGCGCCCGCCCCATCTAGCAGCGCTGGGCAGTGCGCCCGCGCTCCTGGGCGGTGCACCCGCGATTGGCTTCGCCAAGATTACAGTTTTTACAATTTTTTGACCCTTTTCTCCTACTAATCTTCATAACTTGAGTTATACACATTCAAATTAGTCTGTTATCGATTCTATGGATTCGTAATTCATAGAAGTAAAACATACTAGAATTATAACAATTTACAGAAACACTAACTAGCCTAAATCTTGACCCAAAACACATTCATACTAAACTTTCATGTTTTGACATATTTAGCGAATTCGATTGCGAAATATTTGTTTCTTAACCAATTGACACCATTCCAACTACGTTGTTTTCGTTTCTTGATATACTAACACAATATATAACCAATTAACAGATTCTAGGAAAGACTGAACATCAAATTTTGAACTTACTAAGCCATTTTTATGCATAACCACTGTTATTTTAATTTCTTCCTACAATCCCAATTTCACGTGTTTGATACTCAAACAACACTCATATATGATGATTAACAAATTATAAACCCTTCATACATGTATATATATCAAACTACAAATAGAAATTTAGAAGTTAAGATTAGAGTAGATTACACCTTGATTTAGCAAACCCTTCTCTTCCTCTTGACAATCTCAAAGAGTTCTCTCAAGCTCGCAACCTCAATTTTCCTCTGTGCTTCCTTCTTCCTTCTCTAAAATCTCTACAATTCTCTCTTCTCACCAAACTCTCTCTAGCCTTATGTTATTTAGCCTTATGCACAAATAGAATGCGTAAAATAAACCGACTCCCCTCTCTCTCACGTACATCAGTTACAAAAACCCAATAGGCGTCAGTTAAAAAAAATCCAGAGGCCACAAGGCTTTGTTTGACTACACACAATTTTCTCCATACTAGATTATTTTAATAATATTATATTATATAGTTTTTATTTGTCACACCTGTAACCAATTTACATAAGTTACAATAATAATTATAATTATAATTTTCATTATAATTATTCTGATGATTAATAAATAATTATATATCTAATTTAATTATTAAATTAGACTTAAACATCACTTTATTTAATTTACTTATTTTCTTTATTATTAAATAATTTAATTTAATTTACTTATTTCATTAAATTAAATCTTTCAAATAAAAATTACCATTATTCAAATTCATTACTAAATTAATGCACCATAATTCCTCAATTATTTATTTATCTCAATAAATAAATTAATTAAAATATTTATTTAATTTAATAAATATTTAAAATTAATTACAAAATTTATTTAATTTCTTCAATAGTTAACTTAACTATTAAACCTCACTTTTCCAATATATGAATATATATTTCTCTTCACACCAGATCACATATTTCAAAATATATAGCACGTATATATAAATACTCAACTCAAAACATCACATAATAAGAATTTTAATTATTAAATTCCTATTTTAATAACTTATAAAAATTCGGATAGTCACATATAACTATTTGCTCACATGAATGGAACTATTGGTTCACGTGCATTACTATTAGGTGAGGTTGTGACGCCCCCAAATCTGGGTTCCCTAACCACAGGTTTGGTGCTCACGATCTATCAAATATATCACATCTAACTACTCATTCATTAATGAAAACATCGTGCATAATATTCCTTAATACAACTTATAGCAATATCCCAGGTTAACTAACCTTGACATAATTTACATACCCTTATATAACCAAAAAGTTTACATAAATAATTACATAATAAAACATAACCATTAAAAGTTGACACTAACTACTCCTGAACCTTCCCTTTGCCTTTATCCCTGTTAGAACCTTCTGCTACTTCGGTATTAGCTGAAATATTTTATTTAAGCAAGGGTGAGCAACGAGTTTGCCCAGCAAGTTAAAATATACAATAGATGATATATATATATATATATATATATATATATATATATATATATATATATATCATGAATAGAAGGGTCTAGCTTCTTTAGAACTTCAACAATAATCAAAAGATTTCGAAGTAGCTGAATAATAATTCAATCCCAATAATAAAACTTTCTCCCATTTCATACTGTATAACATATCAAAGATGAAAGAGTAAAATTCTTTCAAAGATTCAATAATATTCAATTGAATAATAAGAATTAACAATACTGCAACATTACTCAATAAAGTGGGATATACCCAGATTTCATGCTGAGTGATCACAAAAGGATCATGAACTACTAGAGGAATCATTTAGTTATTAAAACTAAACTACCACAAGAATATAAATTAGTTATAAAAACTAAACTATACTCTTCTGCAAGTACCTGGAGCGGCCAACTCCTTTGTACCCTATATTATGCATAATACTCAATAATAGCGCATAGGTCGATTTACGACATTAAAATTTGTTCATCTCAGTCTTACATCACGAGTCCGTACCACAACAATATGGTTTGGATTACTTTCAAAGAAATACTATGATTTCAATAATTAATAACAATACTAATCTAGCCGAAACCAATGACATAGATCTTCCAATAACAATTCAGTTCATAATAAATAGAACATTTCAAGCTTTAACAAATATTAGTCTTGCTAAAACAATTAGCTGAGACATGATTTATAAATAGTTCAAATAATTGAACAAGAATCAATTGCACTACGTGCGAATTACAATAATCATTATAGATGTGAATAACTATCAATAATTATTCACTACCATGCTTGAAAAATAGTAACTCAAGTTGAGTTAGGAAACTTGCCTGATTCGTTGACTACTGCTACGCAATTTAAGTTAACTTCTTTTGTAATACCTATCATTAATAAGATTGATCTTTTAATCAGCATATCATACTTTGTATCATTGTACAATTACTTTATCAATCAATTATCTAACACTTAATCACATAATTAAATATTAAATAACTCCTTACAATATTAGTATTATTATCATCCTTTGCTAATTCTTTAATCTATATATCACATACATTATGATTTAACACTTACTTTTTCATTTTATAAGTTATTCTTTAACATCTAATAAGTCACATACTAATCCAGCAACCTGGATGCTAAATTTAACAATCAAATTACCAATTCAGCAGACTGGATTCCAAATCCAACAACCTGAATTCC
Organism: Panax notoginseng; assembly: GCA_016801055.1. Taxonomy (NCBI): domain Eukaryota; kingdom Viridiplantae; phylum Streptophyta; class Magnoliopsida; order Apiales; family Araliaceae; genus Panax; species Panax notoginseng. Next base: position 75,342,070 of record CM029017.1, on the reverse strand, counting down.
AAATTCATCAACTAGATTACAATCCAGCGAGCTGGATTCAATATATTTTTAATTCAGTAAACTTGTTTTCAATCCAGCAAGCTAGATTCATCAGATTTTTCAATCCAGCAAGCTGGATTCCATATCCTTTTCATGAAAATACCAAATCAACTTATTATTTTTCTATCCTTTGTCCAAACACATATACATATATTTCATACACAAAAAGTATTTTTCCATAATTTTCCAACTTCCTTTAGTATTTTTCAAAAAATATTCTTAGTTAATTCCTTAAGAAATTAGCTACCTCGTGCTTAACTCCGAAAATTCCCATCTCTTGACATAATCTTATACGTATTAACGTGAGCCTCCAGTTTAAATTTCGTGGCGATCGGAGTTATAGAACTCCGGTTATAGCGATTTTCGTCGGAAAATCACAAAAATTGAAATGGTCATAACTTGGTCATTTTAAGTCAGAATGCGCTCATTTTTGGACAGGAGGTACTTAATACCATATATTTTCATGTCCCAAAAGGCCGGAATTTTTCTGGCAAATTAAGTGGCCGAAATTGCCCTTTTAAAATTTTGGGCAGAAGTGTTTTGGCGTTTTGCAGTTTTGGAGTCCTTTGGTAAAACTAGTCCATACGGAAATCTACAACTCCTTTTTTAGTGATTCCACTTGGAGATGTTACAAAACTTATAGATCTAACTCTAGGACTTGACCACACTCAAAAATTCAAAATATAATAGGAGATATGGTCATTTGAATTTCATGTTTCGTTTTTACAAAAATCTGACTTTCCATCCTTTGTGGTTTCAAAGAAAACTTCTATGCCCTCACATAATAACCAACATACCTCATCATACTACCTACTCATACTTCATATACCCATGAATCTACCATAATACATGATCTATTTCATCAATCAAGCATCAAACACAAAGTTAAACACCATAAAGGCTAATAAAAATTAGGTTATCTACATTTTGAAAAATCTAGTTTCTATCTCATACTTTAGATTTAACTTTTGATCCTCAAAAAGGTTAGATCTAAACATGAAACACTTATATACACCTAGATCTAAGGTTTTAAACCTCAAGATCAAAACTTCAAATTATATAAAAATCAAATCAAACTAAAAAGAAATTATACTATATAAGTAGAAATTTGGTTATACCTTAGCCTTTCCTTCTTCTCTTTCTTCCTAAACCTTGATTAGGAACTATGAAGCTTTCTAAAACTCTCCCTCTCTCCTCTCTCTCTCTATAGCCGAAATTCCTTAGGCTTTCTCTTTCTCTTCTCTAGTCTCTCTCTTTCTTTCTTAGCTTTTGCTAGATAATAAGATGAAAAAAAAAGATAAGACTTAGATTTTGATTTGTTGGAAAAGTAAGTATAGATATAAGATATGCAAGTATATTATTTGCCCAATACTTCTCCCCTTATCTCTCTTAGTCATCTCCTAGATGTTTCTTACACTTAATGCTTAATGTGTTGGTTGAATGGAACTTGGACACTTGTTATAAGTTGTCTACTTACTAAAGTAAGTCATCATTACATTCTTCCCCCCTTTCTCTCCTCTCTAAATTTTGGCCAAGTGGCCTTTCTATTGCCCAAAGTTGTTTTCATTTTATGCTTTAATTAACTTACTTAATGTCCAATATGTCCCCTCCCACTTGGGCTAAAGGTTGGGCCACTTCTTTAATTCTTTGGGCTAGAAATTTTAATTCTATGGACTTGCAAATCAATATAGTTCTATACTTAGTAATTTTTATTCATTCCCCAATATTTAATTAGGGTTCCATTACACCCATTAGCAAGTTAATTTCTTACTCATATATTTTTAATTTCATAACCCAATTAGACTTGCTATTCTTTAGGTTATAAGATTAATTAATTGAGATGCATCAAGTAAATCTCTTAGGATTAGTATATGTTTTTAAATACTATCATTCTCTTAAATTATAACACATTAGGTTATTTAATTATCATACCTAATAAATGTATTAGGTTACATAACTTTATTCGTCATCTCTTTACAAAATAAATGTATACACATTATATAATACATATTTACTCAATCACGTACATAACTCACATATGTCATAACATATCCCTCTAGTGTATTAACTTGATAGCCCTAATTGACTTAATAAGTTATAAACACTCACATAATCATCAATACAATTACTTAAGGATTGTAAATCCTTTTAATTTAATAATCAAGGCTAACATTCAAGTCATGTTAATTTCTTACATAACTTTCATTACTCTTCCTTGAAAATGATTAAGTATACTTCTTAGTTAATAAATTAACTATCTAGCTTCATTATCATATACATTTATATGATTCAAGTACTTTCTTTTCATTCTTTTAAAAAAAAAAATTATTCGAAAAATTTGAATTATGTGAAATTCTGGGTTCTCACAGAGGTGGTGCAAGATTGATAATATTTGTAGGACTAAATTAAAAATGGAGGAAAAGATGAAGGTACTATACTGTAATAATTCGAGCCCCAAAACATATAAGTACTGAAACTATGTTTTCCTATAAATAGAAGCTCATTCTTCTTTCATTCTCACCAATTTCCTAAGACTCACAAGAGCAATTACAGAGAGAGAAGATATAGAGAGAGAAGCTATAGAGAGGAAGAAGAAGAGTATTCTGCTACTTTACTATTCCAGTATGCAGTCTTCTTCTAAGGTAAGGGATATTATTTTTATTCAGAATTCGTAAGAAATAATATTTTCTTCCATACTCTGTAATATGTGAGTAATATTATTTCGTTCCGTATTCCTAATTCTACACTCATTCTGTTAAAGTATTGGTTCTATACTCCGTGAAATTAGTAGAATATCTTTGAAATTTGCACTTCATCTAGTATCGTTTCACAAGGATATTTTTTGCACATTCTTGTTAAATTTTAAGCTTTCATGCTGGAGTACTGTCCATGAGTACTATTCATTTATACGATACTATTCACAAAGTACTATTCACAGGATACTATTCATAAAGTACTATTTATGGGTACTATTCACGAAGTAATATTCACGAGTATTATTCATAAAGTACTATTCATGGGATACTATTCATAAAGTACTATTCACCCAGAGTACTATTCATGACAAAAACTGATTTCTTTTCGGTCCAAATCATTTTTGATACAATATTATTCTTGAATTTTACTCCACAAAGCAGTATCATGTTGACAATTTGGACATTATTAAATTCTGGACAAATTAAATTAAATATATTTAAAAATTTATCCTCTACTTTCTTTTAATTGAATTCTTATATCATTGCCATCATCCTCATGCCTATATTGTGATGAAAGTCATCTTTGACTTACGTGCATAGATGAACTATTGATTGGTATGATTATGACTATGAATTATTCGGTATAATCATGACCCGTTATGTTACAAATGATGTGATAAAAGTCCTCAATGGCCCGTAGTGCATGGATGAACAGTTGTTAGCATGATCATGACCATTAGTGATTACACGAATATCCTTGGCCCGTAGTGCATGGATAATTTGTGGACGTGATACTAATGAATATCCTTAGCCCGTAGTGCATGGATAATTCAGTGATTTGGATTATTTGTTAAGCTGAGTCTCAGCTATAAAGTTGATGATAAAATTTTTAAATCATAGACGATAGTAGATTTCATGCTCTACTTGACTCTTCTAATGGATTGCTTGTTCCGCTGCAGTTAAACTTGTTTTTTTATTAGTTTAACACTGTTGAAGGCTAACAATAATTTATTCTGCATTATCTTAGTCATAATATTTCTTACTGGGCTAGTTAAGCTCACCCTTTTACTTTAATTGTTCTCTTCAGGAAATAAGAACGTAGCCGGGACTAGTCGGGGAACGGAGTGATGGTCCAAGATTGTAATAACCCAATATTTTTAATATAATTAAATAATAAATTTTGTATTTTTTTTATAAAGGTGGGAATATGTGCAAGGAAAAGTATATGTATTTATGTGATAAATAAAACTTATTTATTACATGAATAATTGTAAATAGATTTAAAAAAAATTATTGATCATTATAGACTATATTCTTATTATAAATTAATTTTGTAACAAAAATATTTATTATTTATTTTCCATGAAAATATGATTATTATATATATGATATGATTATAAGGATTATTATGATATGTATTTTTTTTATAGTTAAGTTAATTATTTTAACTTAATTAATAATGGTATATATGAAGGTTATGTCGGATATGGATTCAAAACCCTAATTCTGGATTTTGAATAAGGAATGAGAATATCAATATAATATTATTTATATTTCAGTGTTATAAACATACCTGATATGTGTGTAATGTTAATGTGTGGAACAGTTATAATACATAAGTCAACTGCGACAGTAAGATTTGTTAAGTTGTTATGATATGAAATTAATGACAATTAGTATAGATTTAATGTTAATTAAAGTAAACCCTAATTAATATTTAGAAACCCTAATTACTAAATTAGAACCCTAATTGCTAAGTTATAAACTCTAATTATTAATTTAGCAAGGTTAATGGTAACTAGTATATTATGAAACCTAATTTACAAGTCCTAGGTGATTAGTAAACCTAATTTAATTAGGAAACCCTAATTCGCATTTTTAGAAACTAAGATTTCCATTTTAGCCCTAATTACAAAATCCTAGAAATTGGACTTACGGAACCTTAGGGTTAAACCCTAAGGGTTGAAATGAATTGCCAAGTTTGCCACTAAAAGTAAAAGTCAATTGACCAAATTGCCCTTTTAAATATTTTAATGAGATGGAGTGTAGATCTAGCCCTAGCAAGTGGTTGGTGACCAACTCTAGCTAACCATGTGGTCTAGTAATAAACTTTAATCAATAAAAATATGATCACATGGTCAGCCATAAGCATTACACCATATTATATATAGATTAAGAGAGAGGAAAGTTCACTAATTAGCCCCATTTGTTCACAAACACACCACCAAGCCTCTCTCTCTCTCTCTCTCTCTCTAAACCCACGAAAATAGTTCGCATTTCAGTCTCTTAGTGAGTCCCCAGAACATCAAGATCAGGTCAGGAGCAGAGGATCAAGATTTGGTTCATAGAGGTGTAAAACCTAACTTAGAAATCTGATTTTAAGGTCATGTTAGATGTTATGTTTAAATGTTTAAATATGTTGTTTGTAGTGTCTATAAGTGATTTGGGTTCGCACATGTTATATCCATAACATCTAAGTGCACAAATTTGAAGTTTTTAAGAATCTGGAAAATTTTCAAAATGTTGTCTGACAATGAATGTCAGACCTTCTAGATCTCAGCATGTTTATTATTTTGGTGTTTTAAATATTTGATATTGTACTGTGCAATGAGATATTTATTCTGGAACTTGAATTAAGGTCATAGCATGAACAGATTGTAAGATATTGTTGGTCAAAAGTCGTTGACCGGCCATGACTGAACGTTTCTGGGTAACCCAAAAACTGCCCAGAAAGGCCTGACAACTTATTCAAGCGTCTGGATCTTTCAGTTGTTTTGTTGTTTTGATTTTGTTGTTGTATCTAAGTTGTAGCTTGGTATATGTATTACATGTTCATGCCTTAAGATCACCTAAATGATAAACAGATTGGACTTAGCAGCCGGTCAAACTAGCCAAGACGAACACGTTTTCTGTTTTCTGGGCAACCCAGAAAACATATGAATATGTTGCCTGACATGGTTTGACCGGACCTTATATGTTCGATGTGTTGTTGTTAGATGTGTTTTCTGTAATAGATATGTACCCCTACATGTTGGCTACACACTAGAACCATTAGATCACATTAACAATAACCAGAACCTAATGAAAATTAAGCCTCAAAGTGTACCCTCGAAGCTGACCGGGTTTCTGGGTAACCCAGAAAACCCAAGAAGCTCTGACAGTGAGTTTGATGGGCTAGATCTCCTTGTTGTGATGTGTTATGACTTAGAGGATAGTTGGATCTTGTAGTGTTACAACAATACTACAATGTCAGTGTCTTAGTTAGCTCAGATCATGTTTAGACAATGAATTAGTGGTGGTCAAACATGACCCTTTAAACACTGCCTTGCCAGTATTCTTGAGCTCAAGACCACCTAAGGCGACGATTTCTGTCGCCAAAGGCTATAGCGACAGTTTTATTAATTTTAATTAATTAAATTTCTAAAAATCATTTCAAAATAGTAAATAAATTTCGAAAATTATAAAATCAATTTTAAAAATTATTTGAAGTCATAAAAATTAACTTTTAATAATTTGGCATATTTTTCATAAATATTAGTAATTATTTGAATATTATTAAATATTTAATTATTTTAATAAATGCATTAAATAAATTAACTAAAAATGATTTTATTATATTAAAAATCATTTTAAATGATAATAAGGTATTTAATAATATTTTTAAGTTATAAAATATAACTTTCAATATTTTAAAGTAAATTTCATTATTTATTTA
>CM029017.1:75097856-75335520 GCA_016801055.1 Panax notoginseng | reverse complement strand
AAGAGAACATGAAAGAAAGGGTGAGCTCAACTAGCCCAGTAAGAAATATTATGACTAAGATAATGCAGAATAAATTATCATTAGCCTTCAACAATGTTAAACTGATAAAATATAATAGACATCAAGTTTAACTGCAGCGGAACAAGCAATCCATTAAACGAGTCAAGTAGAAGATAAACTCTACTATCTTTTATGATTTAAAAGATTTTCCAACACTGTGATCGCTGAGACTCAGCTTAATAAAATAATCCACATCATCGAATCACCCCTGCACTACGGCCAAGGATATTCGTATATTCATTAATGGTCATGATCATGCCAACAACTGTCCATCAATGCACTACGGGCCAATGATGACTTTTACCACATCGTTTGTAACATTACGGTCATGATTATACCGAAAAATCCCTGGACATAATCATACCAAGTCCATCTATGCACTACGTGCCACGGATGACTTTCAACATTTTATAAACATGAGGATGATGACAATGATATAAGAATTCAATAAAACAAGTTCAAGAATTAATTTATCCAAGAATTAATAACGTCCAAATTGTCAACATGATACTGCGTTGTGGAGTAAAATTCAAGAATGATCAGGAGAATATTTTCATGAATAGATACTAAATGAAGCGCAAATATCAAGGATATTCCACAAATTTCATGGAGTATAGAAGTCAAACTTAACCAACTGAGTACAATAAAGAATGGAATAACAAAAGAAATCACCATGCATGCGATAGACCGCACATACAGGTTATTCCAACAGAATAATAAATAATGGAACCAGGTCCGGCGTAAACGCACAGACAGGATATTCCTACAGAATAATAATAAAAACGGAACCAGGTCCGGTGTAAAACACACAGACAGGATGTTCCAACAGAATAATAATAAAAACGGAACCAGGTCCGGTGTAAAAACACACAGACAGGATGTTCCAACAGAATAATAATAAAAACGGAACCAGGTCCGGTGTAAAACACACAGACAGGATATTCCAACAGAATAATAATAAAAACGAACCAGGTCCGGTTAAAACACACAGACAGGATATTCCAACAGAATAATAATAAAAAACGAACCATCCGGTGTAAAAACACACAGACAGGATGTTCCAACAGAATAATAGAAGAATGTCACCAAGTATAGGGTATATCCGCGTATACAGGTTATTCCAACAGAATAATAAGAAATGGAATAACAACAGTTCTCTTCATGAATAAGAAAGAATAACACCCCTTACCGTAAAAGAACTGAATATAGAAGTATTGAAGTAGCAGAATACTCTTCTTCTTTCTCTCTATAATTTCTCTCTATAGTTTTTCTCTCTCTAGAGTTCAGTGAATTCGTAAGAAAATAATGAAGGAATGAGCTTCTATTTATAGGAAAATGGAATGCATAGTAACTAATCCATGAACGGTCCAGATTGAATTACTTTAATCTGACGGTCCATATTTAAAGAAAAATCTTTTAAATAAAAAATATAAAATATTCTATTTATAGAATAACTTTAATAAAGTATTCTGTTTTATATAAAAAGATGTTTCTGTTTTATTAACGTTAATAATACGAATAAAAACAAACGTCATTATCACTTTCTATTTATATAAAAAGATGTTCTGTTTATATTACGTTAATAACAAAACCGTCATCATCGTTATAATAATTCATATTATTAATCGACAATAATGGAATCAAACTGAGTGACTTCTCACATAATTATCAATAATCAATACCGTATGCTACTATGCAACCACACGTATTACTGTACTATTACTACCGAGTATTTCAACAGTATCAACGATAAAACTTCCGTCCGCCGATATTCAATAAAATATTTTTGTCGTTTTCTCAATCCAACAATAATTCTGTTGTGGGGTCCACCAATGATTGTACCGTCGTACAAATATTTCCCGCCTAATCGAATATTCCCCGTAAATAGTAACTCGTGAATAGTAACTCGTGAATAGTAAACACGTGAATAGTAACTCGTGAATAGTAACACGTGAATAGTAACTCGTGAATAGTAACTCATGAATAGTAACTCGTGAATAGTAACTCGTGAATAGTAACTCATGAATAGTAACTCATGAATAGTAACTCATGAATAGTAACTCGTGAATAGTACTCTGACAAAAAGTGCCCCAATATTCGAGTGACATATTAGAGTGAATAGTAAACCGGGTATTTATGACAACTTATCTACTTTGAAAAATTTTCACATATCACCTTTAACTTTAACCTTTTATCAATTTAACCATTTATCAAAATAGAAAAATTGAATACTTTTATTAATAAAATTCGGGGTCTCACAATCTCCCCTCCTTATGAAAATTTCGCCCTCGAAATTAGGGTACTACCTGGTATGACGAAGAGGTGAGGATACCTTTGAATACCTCTACGTTAAAATATTAAATTCATCTTTGCAATACGGCCAAAGATATTTATTAACAATTCATGTTTGCACTACATGCCAACTGTATAACCAATAATCAACAGTTCATCTTTGCACTACAAGTCAAAGATATACAACTGTAAAATCAATAATACTGAGACTCAGCTTAATAGTATCACGACCACGAATTATCCATGCACTGCGTGCCAAAGATAATCGTGTTTTCAATTACGGTCATGATTATATCGAACAAATCCCTGGTCAAAATCATACCAAGTCCATCAATGCACTACGGCCAAAGATGACTTTTACCACATCCCATGAATTAATATTTCATTGCTGAGACTCAGCTCAATAATTAATCCACATCATCGAATCATCCCTGCACTACAGGCCAAGGATATTCTTTAGTATCACGACCACGAATTAATCCATGCACTACGTGCCAAAGATAATCGTGTTTTCATCAACGGTCCTGATCATGCCAAAAACAATTCATCTTTGCATTTACGCCAAAGAGAATCCATAGCCATAATCATACCAAAAAACTGTCCATCAATGCACTACGGGCCAATGAGGACTTTTTTTTTCCACATCATTTATAACATTACGGTTATGATTATACCGAATAATCCTTGGTCATAATCATACCAAGTCCATCTATGCACTACAGGCCACAGATGACTTTCAACACAATATACGCAAGAGGATCATGACAATGATATAAAGAATCAATAAAATGAGATAAAGGATAAATATTAAACATTTATAATATAATTATCCAGGGTTCAAGAGTATCCCAATGTTATCAATCACTTAATAATCTCATAATCTAATATCATTAATATTATAACAATATTTTAATCATTTCTTAACTTAAAAAAAAAAAATTAATTTCAATTGTTTATGCTTTACCATATAATGCATTTAATCATTCAAAAAAATCTATACTCATAAAATATCATCACCAATGGTCAAATCCCTCATTAAAAAAAAATATGCATATACTCTATATAGGATTTCCTAGCCATAAATCCTATTTTCCAATTTTGTTACTTCACAAAACATATTTAACTCATTTACTCATAACAAGATCATTTTCATGAAAAATACCAAATCAGTTCAAAAATATTTCTATTCTGGGATTTAGCATAATATAGTCCCATAATGAAAATATATTTTTCTCAAAATTTTTAAAATTCATTTACTATTTTTCAAAAAATAAATTTCTAATTAATTCCTTAAGAAATTAGCTAACTCACGGTTAACTCTAGAAATTCCCAAATCTTGGCAGCGTCTTACACATGTTAACGTGAGCTTCCAGTTTAAAATTTCATGGTCATCGGAGTTATAGAACTCCGGTTATAGCGTTTTTTTGTCGGAAAAAACTAAATATTGAAATGGTCATAACTTACTCATTAAGTCGGAATGAGCTCATTTTTGGACAGGAGGTTCTTATACCATATACTTTCATGTCCAAAAAAGGGTAGAATTTTCTCACAAATTAAGTGGCCAAAAATGCCCTTTTAAATTTTCTTGCAGCAGCTTTTTGACACTTTCAGTTTTTGGCTCCTTTACTAAAATCAGTCCACACGAAAATTTACAACACCTTTCTAATGATTCTACTTGGATAAGTTACAAAACTCATAGATCTAACTTTAGAACTTGACCATACTCAAAAATTCAAATTATAATAGGAGATATGATCAATTGAATTTCGTGTTACGTTTTTACCAAAATCTAATTTTTCAACCCTTTGTGATTTCTAAGAAACTTTCATGTTTTCTCATAATAACCAACATAACTCATCATAACATTTACTAATACCACATATACCCATGATTTTCATTAGTCCAATGCTTTTATTATGACTTTCATCATAATCCCGTAAACAGATCCTTTTAGTTGAAGAAATATTTGATGGTTTTAGAAATGGGTTTTGTATTGGGGTCAATACAAATTCGATTTCATGCTCTAGGGTAGTTTAAGAAGTCTTCAAGAATACGTCAGAAAATTTATTAACAATAAGAATATCATTCAAAACAGTGACTCTCATCCAAGACTTGGATAGCACATGAAACGAAGGTTTCTCCTTACGGAGTTTCAATCGATAGGTCAAAGTCTAACTTCTCTATAGTCAAATTTAAACGTTGAACGCAAGCAAGAGAGATAAAAGAATGGGTAGAACCGATATCTAATAGGGTATAGACTTCGCAAGAATTTATAATTAACTAACCCGTGCTAACTTCGTTTGGTTTACTACTCGCTTTTTGAGAAGTCATGAAAAACGCTCCTCCTAAAAACCAGCGACTTTATTTTGTCCGTATCCACCTTTGGTGCCACCATCCCAGCTGTAACTTAACTTTGGTGAACGACAAAATCGGCTAAATGACCTTCTTTTCTTGCAATTTACCACTTCTATTATCTTTACCAAGATTACCACCGAAGTGGTTACCATTCTTGGCATGATAATTTCCCCACGATGGTTATCTTATTCCGATAGCCGTTGCCACCATTATGAATATTATCGTGTTGTTGGTCGTTACCTTTTGCTTAGAGCTGAATCAACACTCTCATGTGCTTCATTGCTTATCTCACAGCATTTTCAGATGTCATATTCTCAAACACTTCACAAAACAAGGGTTAATTAACATATCACATTTTATCCCTATACTCTGACCGACCAATTAAAAATTAAATAAACTTAGGTAGGTCATACTAGCGAAGGAATTCTCCGTCTCTCCCCTCCTAGTTCTTATCTCACATCTCAGCCAGGGATCATATCCCTAAGCTCTGATACCAACTGTGACGCCCCAAAATTAGGTATACATCACCCATCTTGGGTCGCCAGATACATGGTACAGAAATTAAATACAACTTACTAATACAACTGTCGTATACAATACAACCAACATAAACTACGAGTTTGAATACAAATATTATATTCTAGAGAGTATTCATACTCAAAAGGAGTCCTCATTACATTTATTAACACACTATTACATAGAATAGTAGGACTACTAACTAATACTATCATTCGAACCATCACTCACTCCGTTCCCGACTTGCCCCAGCTACGTTCTCATTTCCTGAAGAGAACAGTGAAAGAAAGGGTGAGCTCAACTAGCCCAGTAAGAAAATATATGACTAAGATAATGCAGAATAAATTATCATTAGCCTTCAACAATGTTAAACTGATAAAATATAATAGACATCAAGTTTAACTGCAGCGGAACAAGCAATCCATTAAACGAGTCAAGTAGAAGATAAACTCTACTATCTTTTATGATTTAAAAGATTTCCAACACTGTGATCGCTGAGACTCAGCTTAATAAAATAATCCACATCATCGAATCACCCCTGCACTACGGCCAAGGATATTCGTATATTCATTAATGGTCATGATCATGCCAACAACTGTCCATCAATGCACTACGGGCCATGATGACTTTTACCACATCGTTTGTAACATTACGGTCATGATTATACCGAATAATCCCTGGTCATAATCATACCAAGTCCATCTATCTATGCACTACGTGCCACGGATGACTTTCAACATTTTATAACATGAGGATGATGACAATGATATAAGAATTCAATAAAACAAGTTCAAGAATTAATTTATCCAAGAATTAATAACGTCCAAATTGTCAACATGATACTGCGTTGTGGAGTAAAATTCAAGAATGATCAGAGAGAATATTTTCATGAATAGATACTAAATGAAGCGCAAATATCAAGGATATTCCACTAATTTCATGGAGTATAGAAGTCAAAACTTAACCAACTGAGTAAATAAAGAATGGAATAACAAAAGAAATCACCATGCATGCGATAGACCGCACATACAGGTTATTCCAACAGAATAATAAATAATGGAAACCAGGTCCGGCGTAAACGCACAGACAGGATATTCCTACAGAATAATAATAAAAACGGAACCAGGTCCGGTGTAAAACACACAGACAGGATAGTTCCAACAGAATAATAATAAAAACGGAACCAGTCCGGTGTAAAACACACAGACAGGATGTTCCAACAGAATAATAATAAAAAACGTAACCAGGACCGGTGAAAACACACAGACAGGATATTCCAACAAATAATAATAAAACGGGAACCAGGTCCGGTGTAAAACACACAGACAGGATATTCCAACAGAATAATAATAAAAACGGAACCAGGTCCGGTGTAAAAACACACAGACAGGATGTTCCAACAGAATAATAGAAGAATGTCACCAAGTAAAGGGTATAACCCGCGTATACAGGTTATTCCAACAGAATAATAAGAAATGGAATAACAACAGTTCTCTTCATGAATAAGAAAGAATAACACCCCTTACCGTAAAAGAACTGAATATAGAAGTATTGAAGTAGCAGAATACTCTTCTTCTTTCTCTCTATAATTTCTCTGCTATAGTTTCTCTCTTCTAGAGTTCAGTGAATTCGTAAGAAAATAATGAAGGAATGAGCTTCTATTAATAGGAAAATGGAATGCATAGTAACTAATCCATGAACGGTCCAGATTGATTTACTTTAATCTGACGGTCCATATTTAAGAAAAATCTTTTAATAAAATATAATATATTCTATTTATAGAATAACTTTAATAAAAGTATTCTGTTTTATATAAAAAGAAGTTTCTGTTTTATTACGTTAATAATACGAATAAAACAAAACGTCATTATCACTTTCTATTTTATATAACAAGATGTTCTGTTTTATTACGTTAATAACAAAAACGTCATCATCGTTATATAATTCATATTATTAATCGACAATAATGGAATCAAACTGAGTGACTTCTCACATAATTATCAATAATCAATACCGTATGCTACTATGCCAACCACACGTATTACTGTACTTTACTACCGAGTAGTTCAACAGTATCAACGATAAAACTTCCGCCGTTATTTCAATAAAATATTTTGTCGTTTTCTCAATCCAACAATAATTCTGTTGTGGGGTCCACCAATGATTGTACCGTCGTACAAATATTTCCCGCCTAATCGAATATTCCCCGTAAATAGTAACTCGTGAATAGTAACTCGTGAATATAACACGTGAATAGTAAACTCGTGAATAGTAACACGTGAATAGTAACTCCGTGTAATAGTAACTCATGAAAGTAACTCGTGAATAGTAACTCGTGAATAGTAACTCATGAATAGTAACTCATGAATAGTAACTCATGAATAGTAACTCGTGAATAGTACTCTGACAAAAAGTGCCCCAAATAATCTAGTGAACAATATTAAGAGTGAATAGTAACCGGTATATTATGACAACTTATCTACTTTGAAAAATTTTCACATATCACCTTTAACTTTAACCTTTTATCATTTAACCATTTATCAAAATAGAAAAATTGAATACTTTTATTTAATAAAATCGGGGTCTCACAGAAGTAGCATTAGTCAATCCAAAAGACATGACTAAGAATTCATAATGCCCGTACCGAGTTCTGAAGGCAGTCTTTGGAATATCCTCAGTTCTAACCTTCAGCTGATGATATCCAGAACGAAGATCGATTTTTGAAAAGAATTGTGCTCCTTGCAACTGGTCAAACATGTCATCAATACGTGGCAATGGGTACCTATTTTTGATGGTGACATGATTCAACTCCCGATAATCAATACAAAGTCACATACTCCCATCTTTCTTCTTCACGAATAGAACAGGAGCACCCTAAGGAGAAGTACTAGGACGAATAAAGCCAATGTCTAACAATTCCTGCAGTTGGGTCTTTAACTCCTGAAGTTCAATAGGAGCCATTCGATATAGAGCTTTGGAAATGGGTTTTGTACCGGGTTCAAGGTCGATACAAAATTCAATTTCACGCTCTGGGGGCAGGCCAGGTATGTCAGTAAATTCATTAACAATAGAAATATCATTCAAAACTGAAGTATTTTTGTTTAGATCCGTGACATGAGCTAAGAAAGCTTGACATCCATTTTTTAATAAACGAATAGCTTTATGGCTTGAGATGACAGTGATTGATTTTAATGGTTTGGTTGTTTGAATTTCGCATAATAGGTTGATTAGGAATATGAAAACTAACAACCTTACGAAAACAATCAATTTTTGCATGATGAATAGTTAACCAATCAATCCCTAGAATTACATCAAATGCAAGTATTTTCAATGAAATAAGATCGACAGGTAATGTGAAGGTACCGATTTGAACCAAACAAGACTTATAAACAGTGGATGTAATGAAAGTTTCTCCCAACGGAGTATCCACAGATAAGTCAAAGTTTAATTTCTCCGGAGTCAAATTTAATCGTTGAGCGCAAATAGGAGAAATAAAAGAATGGGTAGAACCGGTATCAAATAAGGTATAGACTTCGCTAGAGTTTATGATAAGCTTACTCGTGATGACCTCGTTCGGGTTCCTTGCTTTCTGGGAGGTCACATCAAACGCTCTCCCTTGCACTACCGGTTTTGACTTTTTTGGGACATCCTTTGGTGCCTCCACCCTAGCTGAACTTGTCTTCGGTGTACGATAAAATCGGGCTAGGTGACCTTCTCTTCCATAATTATAACATGCTTTGGACGGCATCGCGCAGTTTGGACTGATGTGTCCTTCTCCTCCGCATTTGAAGCATATGATAGGTGGTCGTTCTCCTTAACCACGGGTGTTGGTGCTGACGTCTTTCCATCATTGTTAAATCTCCTCTTCTTGAAATGTTCATTCTTATTGTTTTGGCCATGATTACCACCGAAGTGGTTACCATTTCTGGCCTGTTGGTTCCCTCCACGCTTGTTGTCACCGCTTCGATGACTGCTTTCACTGGTATTATCATTTTGTCGGTTGCTCTCTTTTGGTTGCGTTAACTCGTTATCGCGCTCCACTAACTGAGCCCTATTTACAACATCTGAATACAAATACAGTTTATGAGAAATAAGATGTTGACGTATCTCCGGCTTTAAACCTCTTAAAAACATCCGTGTCATTCTCTCTTCATTATCCACCAAGTGGGACGCAAACCGGGACAGCTCGGCAAACTTAGCTTCGTACTGCGACACGGACATATTATTCTACTCCAACTTAATGAATTCTACCTCCTTCATGTGACGAATACTTTCGGGAAAGTACTTGTCATTGAATAGTTCCTGGAACTTCACCCAAGACATCTTCAATGCGGCAGGTTGAGTACGCTTTATCGATTCCCACTAGTAATCTGCCTCTCCTCGCAACATAAAAGTGGCAAAGGGAACCTTTTGCTCCTCGGCGCATCCCAAGACATCAAATATCTTGGTGATCTGCTTTATCCATGTTTCCGCCTTAAGTGGTTTTGGTTCT
Organism: Panax notoginseng; assembly: GCA_016801055.1. NCBI lineage: Eukaryota > Viridiplantae > Streptophyta > Magnoliopsida > Apiales > Araliaceae > Panax > Panax notoginseng. Next base: position 75,325,805 of record CM029017.1, on the reverse strand, counting down.
CCAATAAACTCCGGTGGTCCCAGCTCCTTGAACTGTTTAGCAGTGCCCGTCTGAGAGTTTTCAATATTTCCACCTATATTTTGGACAGGAGCCACTCTCACCTGCTGTTGCATAAATTGCATAAAGCCTCTGAACATTCTATCATTCATCTTTTGGTCAGTGTTGTTGTTTACATGAGGATTATCGCCTTCCTGATGCACATTATCCTGATTATTGATATGTGGTGAATCAACGGTCGCCTGTGCTCCATTGCTATTCTCAACATTCTCGGATGTCATTTTAAAATACTGCCACAAAACAAGGGTTAAATAACATATCACATATTATCTCTATACTCTGACCGACCAATTAAATATCAAATAAACTTAGGTAGGTCATACTGGCGAAGGAATTCCCCGTCTCTCCCCTCCTAGTTCTAGTCTCACATCTTAGCCAGGGATAATATCCCTAAGCTCTGATACCAACTGTGATGCCCCCAAAATAGGTATACATCACCTATTCTGAGTCGCCAAAAATATGGTACAAAATTCAAATACAACTTAATTATACAACTGTCGTGTAAAATACGACAAAACATAAGCTGTGAGTTTAAATACAACACTTTCTTCTAAACAGGATTCAAACTCAAAATAAGTCCTCAATACATTTATTCTCACACTATTTCATAGAATAGTGAGGACTACTAATGCTATCATCTGAACCGTCACTTCGTTCCCCGACTAGTCCCCGCTACGTTCTCATTTCCTGAAGAGAATAATAAAAACAAAAGGGTGAGCTCAACTAGCCCAGTAAAAAAATATTATGACTAAGATAATGCAGAATAAATTATCATTAGCCTTCAATAGTGTTAAACTGATAAAATATAACAAACATCAAGTTTAACTGCAGCGGAACAAGCAACCCATTAGAAGAGTCAAGTAGAGAATAAAATCTACTATCTTCTATGATTTAAAAGGTTTTTCATGACTTTTATCGCTGGGACTCAGCTTAAAAAATAATTCACATCATCCCGGCACTACGGCCAAGGATATTCTTTAGTATCACGACCACAATTATCCATCCACTACAGGCCAAGAATATTTGTGTATTCATTAATGGTCATGATCATGCCAACCACTGTCCATCAATGCATTACGGGCCAATGAGGACTTTTGCCACATCATTTGTAACATTACGGTCATGATTATACCGAATAATCCCTGGTCATAATCATACCAAGTCCATCTATGCACTACAGGCCACAGATGACTTTCAACAGAATATAAACATGAGGATGATGACAATGATATAAGAATTCAATAAAACAAGTTCAAGAATTAATTTATTCAGGAACCAATAACGTCCAAATTGTTAACATGATGCTACTTTTTGGAGTAAAATTCAAGAACGCTCAGAAGAATATTTCCATAAAAAGATACTGGATGAAGCGCAAATATCAAGGATATTCCACTAATTTCATGGAGTATAAAAGTCAAAACTTTAACCAACTGAATATAATAAAGAATGGAATAATAAAAGAAATCACCATACGTGCGATAGACCGCACTGACAGGTTATTCCAACAGGAAAATAAATAATGGAACCAGGTCATGCGTAAACGCACCGACAGGATATTCCGACAAAATAATAAATAATGGAACCAGGTCCGGCGTAAACGCACAAACATGATATTCCGACAAAATAATAAATAATGGAACCAGGTCCGGCGTAAACGCACAGACGGGATATTCCAACAGAATAATAAATAATAGAACCAGGTCAGGCGTAAAACGCACAGACAGGATATTCCAACCGAATAATAAAGAAATGAACAACAGAAGAATTTCACCAAGTATAGGGTAACCCGCGTATACAGGTTATTCCAATAGAATAATAAATAATGGAATAACAGAAGTTCTCTTCATGAATAAGAAAGAAAGAATACCCTTTACGAGTACAACAAATAATATCCCTTACCGTAAAAGAAACTTGATATCGGAGTAGTGAAGTAGCAGAATATTTTTCTTCTTTCTCTCTATAGTTTCTCTCTCCAGAGTTTCAGTGAATTCGTAAGAAAATAATGAAGGAATGAGCTTCTATTTATAGAAAAATGGACTGCATAGTAACTAACTCATGAACGGTCTAGATTGATTTACTTTAATCTGACGGTCCATATTTAAAGCAAAATCTTTTAAATAAAACCGAATAACTTTATAAAAGATTTTACTATGCAAATACTATGCATAATAAAATATAATATATTTTAATTATTGTCTAATAAAACAGATAAATTTATAAAAGTATTCTGTTTTATATAAAAAGATTTTACTATTAGCCTAATAAAACGAATAACTTTATAAAAGTATTCTATTTTATATAAAAAACTTTTCTATTTTATTACATTAATAATACCAATAAAACAAAACTGAGTGACTTATCACGTAAGTATCAATAATCAATACCGTGTGCTACTATGCAACCATGCGTATTACTGTACTTTTACTACCGAGTAGTTCAACAGTATTAATGGTAAAACTTCCGCCGTTATTTTCATAAAGTATTTTTTTCATTTTCTCAATCCGACAATAATTCTGTTGTGGAGTCCACCAATGATTGTGTCGTCGTACGAATATTTTCTGTTAAAACGAATATTCCCGACCAATCGAATATTATATAGCAACTTGCGTACTTTGCAAAATTTATAAATATTACCCACAACTACAATATTATATCAATTTCACTCCATAATATTCAAAAATGATGTTTATAGAAAATTCATCTTTATTTATAAAAGTTAGGGTCTTACATCAGATAATGCCGCCAAGACGTCAGACACGAAATCAAAGGGCTGAAGAATCTGTCAACAACGCTGAGGGACAACAGCAAGACCCGATGCAAAACTTTGCGAACATGGTAGCTCAGGCTATGCAGCATGGAATACCAGCCGCAAGGAACCGACCAGAGAATCGCTTGGCAAATTTTAAAGACTTCAAGACAGTGGGACCACCAAAATTCAGGGGAACAGCTGACCCTATAGAAGCCCAGACATGGGTTAACGAGATAGAAAAGGCCTTCGTAATTGCTAGGGTAGATGAGGGGCACAAGACCGCTTCTGCCACCTATATGATGAAAGTGGAGGCAAACTTTTGGTGGGAAGCAAATCATGCGAGGGCAGGAGAAGGCGTGGTAACTTGGGCTAGGTTTAAGACTTTGTTTTTTGAAAACAACCTCTCAGCTATCATGCAGGCTTTGATGGAGATGAAATTTCCGGAGTTAAAAGCAGGATAACATGACTGTTGCGGAGTATGCCACAAAGTTTAATTAGTTGGTTAGGTTCGTTCCACACCAGGTGGATACGGAGGCTAGGAAGGCAAGAAGGTTCGAACTGGGATTAAAACCCTGGCTCTACAACAAGATGACAATGTTGTAGATCAATACTTTTGTAGCACTCATGGAAAAGGCTATCATAGCTAAGGAGGGGAGTGTGGTCATAAGCCTCTACAACAAGGAGAAGAGGAACAAAGGCAAGGTCGTAGGAGCTGTGAAGGTGGAAACTAATAGTGGGAATATGGGTGAAAATAGAAAAGGGAACTATTTTGGAAATGTCTAGGTGAAACAGGAAGGTGTGAAGAAGCAGGTAGTTCAGTGTGGGAACTGTGGGAAGAATAAATCTGGTGAGTGTCTGAATGGTAAGTTTGTATATTACAAGTGCGGGCAGGAGGGCCATATTTCTCCCAACTGTCCCAACCCAAGGATGAACAGTGGGTATTTTCTGTGTGGGTCTATGGAGCATAAGGTGAAGGATTGTCCAAAAAGGAAAATGGAGGCAGGGAGTGTAACCACGGGAAAAGGCAGCGGGACTATGGCGATCACATGACCGACTTCAACCAACAAAAGCAACCGCGAGAGTCTTCAGCATGACGGTCCAGGATACTGTGGCAGCTGGAAATGGAACTCCAGGTATTATTTGAATAACTTTAATTTTTGTATATATATGATTTTCCTATATATAGTAAATTATGTTATAAAGAAATTTTGAAGGAGGAATTTGAGTTCTGTTAGAAATCAAACTTCCGTTTAATCAGACAGACAAGCTTTATATGAATAGTTAAATATGTGTTCGATCAATTATGATCGAGATCTATTTACAATGATTGTGTAGGCTATGTACCTTAGTATGTATGAGTTTTAAAACGGTGATTCCGGGGACGGAATCTTTATAAGGGAGGGTGAATGTAATAACCCGATATTTTCTATATAAATAAATAAGAAATTTTGAATATAAATTTTTTTTTATTTTAAATGTGGGAATATGTGCCAAGTAATGTGTATGTATATATGTGATAAATAAAATTTATTTATTACATGAATATTTTCAAATAATTTTATTTTAGAATTATTGATCAATATAAAGTATATTCTTATAATAATTAATTTTATAATAGAAATGTCTTTATTAATTATTTTCTACGAAAATATGATTTTTACATCATTTAAATAATATATGAAATGATTATTGGAATTATTATAATAACTATTTTATTATATGAATTTTAGTTCAGAATATTAAGTTAATTATTATAACTTAATAAATAATGTTATATATGAAAGATAAATCAGATATGGAATCCAAACCCTAATTTTGGATTTTGATAATGAATGAGAATAATAATATTATATTAACTATAATATTATTTTTTAGTGTTATAAATATATACTGTATATGTGTAGACTGATAATGGTTAGTCAATTATGGTGTATCACGACAAACCGTAGTATTATTGTCATAAACCATATTTGGAAACTCAAAACTGGAGTTTAAAATCAGACATAAATTGTGTTATATGAATTATGTAGCATGTTATAGAATTTCTGTTAATTAGGAAAAACCCTAATTAATATTTGAAAACCCTAATTAAAATTAGAAACCCTAATTTGCTAATTAGGAACCCTAATTGCTAAAATTAGAAACCCTAATTATTATTTTAGTAAATTGAATTGTTAATTTGGGAACCCTAATGATATTAAGGAACCCTAATTATTTAAACCCTAATTTTCTATTAAAACCCCTAATTTTAATTAGTGTGTTTTAATTAAAATTTTATTTCACTTGAATTTTAATTTTTCAAACCATAGACATTATTTGGGAAACCTTAAGGTTTAAAATCTAGTGATTAAACCCTAGATTCAAGTACCATGAAAAAAATACCATTAAAATTGCTAACCAAATGACCAAAGTACCCTTTTTGTCCCATTCTTGCATTATTGATAGAAAATCTTGCCAAATCTTGGCAAATCCCCAACTTAAGATCTCCCATGTGCTCTAAAACTTAGCCATATCTGATCTATTGCCACCTTGCATCGGCCAAATTCATTGCATCAATAGATATAAGATTTGAAGAGAGAGAAAATCACAAAACAAAGCTCATTTGTTCACTTACACTTAGCTAAACTCTCTCAAGCTCAAACCCACGAAATCCAAAGGTGTTTCAGTCCCCAAATCTAGCCCCACTAACTCACATAACAAATCAGTAGCCAAGGAATCAGAATTTATTCATAGTAAGGTATGAACCCTAAATCAAATCTGATCTTGAACCCTCTGTTAGATGTTAGATTTTTTTTGTTAAAACATATTGTTTATAGTTTACATAGATGATCTGGGTTGCTAGATGTTAGATCCATAACATCTAGAGGCTCGGATTTGATGTTTTACAAAAACTGAAAAATTTTGTTTTTGATGTCTGACAATGAATGTCAGACCATCTAGATCTCATCCTGTGTATGTAATTTGTTGTTTAAAGGTTCGATCATGTAGTGTGATATGAGGTCTGTAATCTAGAACTTGTATCAGGACCAGATCATGCTTAGAATGTCAGATAATCATGGTCAAAGGTCGTTGACCGACCATGACTTTCTAAAATCTGGAAAACCCAGATCGTGCCCAAAAAGGGCCTGACAACTTTTTCAAACGACTAGATCTGCCAGTGTGTTGTTGTTTTGATTCTGTTATTGTAACTAAATTGTAGCTTGTTATGTGTGCTATAGATACATGCTTTTAGATCCCTTAAATCATCAATATATTGAACATAGTGGAAGGTCAAACTAGCCTACTCGTTCACGAAATCTGTTTCAGGAAATTCTAGAAAACTCAAGAACATGTCTTCTGTCATGGTTTGATCGTCATAGATATGCTTGATCTGTGGTTTTTATATTTGTTTTATATAATAGATCTATACTATTACATGTTGGCTACAACCTGGAAAAGATATATCACACATAGAAAACTCAGAACGCGAGATATAAGGATCCAAAGTAGCACCCTCGTTCTGTTCTTCATTTCTGGAAAACCCAGAAATGAAGAACAGCCTCTGACACGATTTTCTGAGGCCTAGATCTTTTAGCTTGATGATTTTTAAACCTGATACGTGCTTGATTCATGTACCCTAATAGATACTCTACACAGCCCGACATCTAGAACACCTTTACCATGAACAGATGTCATAATATAAGGCCATGAAAAGCGTTCACCGGCCATGACTTAATTTTTTGGGCAGCCCAGAAACTTGAAGAACATCTCTGACAGCCACTTTAGGCCTTTATATCTTTCATTTGATGCATGTTATGACCATGTTTGTTGTTGGATCATGTAGTCTTGCACTAGCACTACAAGATCTAACCAACAACATACCCAGAAACATCATAGTCAGTGATTAATCCATGGTCAAACCTACCCACCCAAAACACTCTATGAAGGTTCTAGGTTTCTCAAGAACACTTAAGGCGACACTTACTGTCGCCAAAGGGCTTTAGCGACAGACTTATTAAAATTAATTAATTTAAATTCTAAAAATCATTAAAAATAGAAAGTAACTTCTGAAAATTACAAAAAAAAATTAAAAATTATTTTAAGTTATAGAAATTAACTTTTAATAATTTGACATATTTTTCATAAATATGAATATTTATTTGAATATTATTGATATTTAAGTTATTTAATAAATGCATTAAATAAATTAATTAAAAATGATTTTTATTATATTAAAAATCATTTTAAATAATAATATTGTATTTAATAATATTTTAAGTTATAAAACATAACTTTTAATATTTTAAGATAAGTTTCATTAATTATTAAATATTAATGATATTATATTTATTTGGTAATTATATTAAATAAATTAATTAAAAATGATTTTAATATTATAAAAAATCATTTTTAATGAAAATAAATAATTTAAAAATATTTTAAGTTATAAAATATAACATTTGATATTTAAAGGTAAATTTCATTAATAATTTTATATTAAGGATATTTGATTTATTTAATAATTATATTGAATAAATAAATTAAAAATAGTTTTATTGATTTAAAAATCATTTAAAAAGGATATAAATGAATTAAAAATATTTTAAGTTTTAATTAATGATTTTTAATATTTTGATAAATAATACATAAATACTTAAATATTAATGATAACTTATTTAAAAATGATTTTAATATTTTAAAAATCATTTAAGGGTAATATTAACACTTTTAAAAGTATTTTAAGTTATTATAAATAACTTTAATATTTCGGCAATGGTTTCATTAATAATTTAATATTAATTAAACATTAATGATAATAGAATTAGTTAATATTTAAATTATTTAATAATAATTTCGATGTTTGAAAAATTATTATAAATTATAATAATTATTTAAAAATTATTATAAATCATTTAAAATAATATGACTGATAATTACAGTTATTGAATTACTGAATAGAGTTTTAAACTCGATAATTACTCGGTAAAGCCATCGGTACACTGAAATATTCAGAAATTGATCCGAACTTAGATAATTGGATTAGATACGTGTTTGTTTATGATTCAATGACTGCTAAACATATGTGACAATGTGATTAGGTTATGTGCTGACTGCAAATAGCAGTACTATGCGATATGATATATTATTCTAATCGAATGAATGATCTTATTAATGATAGGTTTTGGTATAAAAGATAAAACTAAGTTACGTTATTGTAAGCAGCAGCTCAGGCAAGTATCCTACCTTTGCATTTACTTTATGCAGTGGACATAAGTAATAAAGTTTCAGAATCATATTATTGTGCCAGATTATTAACTCTATTGTTATTGATTATGTATCCAATTATTCATATTCATACAAGTCTTAAATTATCCGAGCATTGTTTATCAACACAGTATTAGCGCATAATCCAGATATTTATTCTGTTCGTTAGTTTCTAATTATGGTTATACAAGTGTCCCACTTGGGTAATCATTGTATTTAATCACATGTTGATACATACTTATTGATTTCGAGTATGTATACGTTGACTTAAAAGTCGTCTAAGCTATTTTATTTGGCTAGACATAAACTTAAAAATATTATTGAGCAAGATAGAACTTTATTGTATCCAACCAGATTGTTTTGGTTTGGATTCCCGACTAAGTATGAACATCCCGAACATGGAAAAACTTTTGTACACCTAAGGTGGATAAGATGAACGATAATATCGTTCTTGAATGTAGTATTGATCAATACAGGGCATAACGGGCTGATCACCCCCCGTACCTGTAAGTTCTGACGGTTTACAAATGAAGTTCTGTTTAACCTTTTCAAAAATAGAAAACAATGTTCATAGTCTGTTGACTGATCTTCAGTTATAGTCAGTACGTAGTTTCAAAAATTTCATATAAAAGTGATATTTTGTTATTATTAGTTCAGCTTACTTTACAACTGTTGATTCGTTGTAGAAGTGTCATTCAAAGAAAATATTTAATTCTTTCAGCTAATATATATTGTTGTTGTTACTTGCTGGGCAATCAAATGCTCATTATTGCTTTAAATTTAAATGTTTTCAGCTAAGTATGATCAACTAGAAGGTTCAGGCAAGAACAAGGGGAAAGAAAAGCTGTTCGAATGAGTTTTATAATATTCTATGTAGTAGTTAAAGTATATTAAGACAATAATATTTATTATCTATGATGTAATGAATGTTTAAAGGTCGCGTACCTAAGATTTAGACTTTGATATATGTAAATTAAGTTTGATATTTATATTATTGTTATTATTATTAGTATTATTCCGCTCATAGAAATAGTATCGTGAAGCACCGAGTTTGGGTTTCAAGTACCTGAATTTGGGGGCGTCACAATACTATAGAATAAGAATTTCTGATATTGAAGGTGTGTTTTAGGAAGGAGAGGTTACCCCTATTTATAGTACAGCACGGAAGAAGGAATTGAGAAAACCTGCCTAACTCTGCCAACCTATTCCTGCCAAACCTCTCATTTTTCCTTATAGGTGAGGGCCCACCCTTTTGAAAACAAGCTTTGCAGGAAGAAAAAAAAACCATCTTTGAAAAAAAAAGGACAAGGCTACTGTATTACATTTGAAAACCAGCATTCGTTTACAATTTACCAACCTCTGCTCCTTTTATCACATGCTTATATATATAATAATAACTTTATTATTTAAATAATTATAATATATTATAATAATATATTTGAATGAATATTTTATCGGAGAAATAATTGTAATTCCACAGAAAATATGCCAAACTTTCAACAATTATTTCATACTAAAAATTCCTTCATTTATATCAAAATTGAACCAATATCCACCACATAATAATTAATATTATAAGCTCACAATATCAACAACCAGATCATTCCCAAGAAAGAGGGGGTTTTTCGATAAGGAATTTATCCATTGCTTATCTTAACATTTTCAGATGTCATTTTCAAATACTGCCACAAAACAAGGGTTAATTAACATATCACATATTATCTCTATTCTCTGATCGACCAATTAAATACCAAATAAACTTAGGTAGGTCATAATTGCGAAGGAATTTCCCGTCTGTCCCCTCCTAATTCTTGTTTCACATCTCAGTCAAGGATCATATCCCTAAGCTTTGATACCAACTGTGACGCCCCCAAAATAGGAATACATCACCTATTCTGAGTCGCTAAATACATGGTACTAAATACAAACTAATTATACAACAGTCGTGTAAAATACGACAAAACATATGCTGTGAGTTTTAATACAAATATTGTCATCTAGACAATATCCAATGGAGTCCTCATTACATTTATTATTACACTATTTCACAGAATAGTGAGGACTACTAATACACCATCTAGAACCATCACTCTGTTTCCCGACTAGTCCCAACTACATTCTCATTTCCTGAAGAGAACAATGAAAGCAAAAGGGTGAGCTCAACTAGCCCAGTAATAAATATTATGACTAAGATAATGCAGAATAAATTATCGTTAGCCTTCAACAGTGTTAAACTAATACAATATAACAAACATCAAGTTTAACTGCAGCGGAACAAGCAATCCATTAGAAGAGTCAATTAGAGAATAAAATCTACTATCTTCTATGATTTAAAAGGTTTTTCATCACTTTTATCGTTGAAACTCAGCTTAATAAATAATCCGCATCATCAAATCATCCCTACACTACAGCCAAGGATATTCTTTAGTATCACGACCACGAATTATCCATGCACTACGGGCCAAAGATAATCATATTTTCATCAACGGTCCTGATCATGCCATAAAATAATTCATCTTTGCACCCTTGGCCGAAGGGAATCCATAGCCATAATCATACCAAAAACTGTCCATCAATGCACTACGGGTCAATGAGGACTTTTTTCACATCATTTGTAACATTACGGTCATGATTATACCGAATAATTCCTGGTCATAATCATACCAAGTCCATCTATGCACTACAGGCCACAGATAACTTTCAATATAATATAAACATGAGGATGATGACAATGACATAATAATTCAATAAAACAAGTTCAAGAATTAATTTATCCAGGAACCAATAACGTCCAAATTGTCAACATGATACTTCTTTGTAGAGTAAAATTCAAGAATGCTCAGAAGAATATTTTTATGAAAAGATACTGGATGAAGCGCAAATATCAAGGATATTTCACTAATTTCATGGAGTATAGAAGTCAAAACTTTAACCAACTGAGTATAATAAAGAATGGAATAACAAAATGAAATCACCAGGCATGCAATAGACCGTACAGACAGGTTATTCTAACAGAATAATAAATAACAGAACCAGGTCATGCGTAAACGCACAGACAGGATATTCCAACAGAATAATAATTAACGGAACCAGGTCATGCGTAAAGCACAGACAGGATGTTCTAACAGAATGATAAATAATGGAACTAGGTCATGCGTAAAGAACAGACAGGATGTTCTAACAGAATGATAAATAATGGAACCAGGTCATGCGTAAAGCACAGATAGGATGTTCCAACAAAATGATAAAGAATGGAATAATAAAAGAATTTCACCAAGTATAGGGTAGTCCGCGTATACAGGTTATTCCAACAGAATAATAAAGAATGGAATAACAGAAGTTCTCTTCATGAATACAAAAGAAATAATACCCCTTACCTTAGAAGAAGACTGGATGTAGGAGTAGTGAAGTAGCAGAATACTTTTCTTCTTTCTCTCTATAGTTTCTCTATATAATAATTGTTCTATAGCTTTAGTGAATTGGTGAGAAATGAAGGAAAAATGAGCTTCTATTTATAGGAAAATATAGTTTCGATAATTGTACGTTTTGGGGCTCAAAATATTACAGTATAATACCTTCCACTTTTTCTTCACTTTTAATTTAGTCCTGCAAGTATTATCAAACTTGCACCACCTCTACTAATAGTAAATCATGTGAATCAATAGTAAATCATATGACTCAATAGTTCTAAACATGTGAAAAAAATAATTACAGTATAGTACCTTCATCTATACCTCCATTTTTAACTTAGTCATGCAAGTATTATCAATCTTGCACCAACTCCCCTAATAGTAAATGAATGTGAATCAATAGTACACACATATGAACAAATAGTTATAATCATGTGAATCAATAGCAATTAATTGCTCATTTATCCGGTTAATTACCCGATTGATCAATATAACCTCCATACATTAATTATCATCGAAATAAATGTCGATTTCTACTAACACTAATAATCCCAACACAATGGAACTATCAATTTTATCTTTAATCAACATAACTTATTCATTATTAATATTATAACTCACAATACTTAACAACCAGGTCGTTCCCAGGAAAGAGGGGGCTTTTCGATAAGGATTTCTCCTTATTGGCGCGCAATTAGGTGACTAAACCTCTCCTTGATAGAACTTCTAGACATTATCAATATTGCAAATAATAATATGAATAACTTTGTCGTCTCAATTATTGATTTAATAATAATAATAATTATGCAGATGATACTGTGACAATAATTGAATCAATAATATGAGAGATATGTTGCAACAATTACTGTAGCAATAATTGAGTATAACTGAGTGACTTCTCACTTAAGCATCAATAATCAATACCGTGTGCTACTATGCAACCACGCATATTATTGTACTTTTACTACCGGGTAGTTCAACAGTTTTAACGGTAACACTTTCGCCGTTATTTTTAAAAAATAATTATGTCATTTTCTAACTACGACAATACTTCCGTTGTGGGGTCCACCAATGATTGTGCCATCGTACGGATATTCCTCGGTAAAAAGAATACTCCCCGACCAAACGAATATTTTATAACAACTTGCATACTTTGCAAAATTTATAAATATTACCCACAACTATAACATTATATCAAATCCACACCATAACATTTAAAAAAATATTTCGAAAAATTTAAATCTTTATTCATAAAATTTGGGGTCTCACAATCTCCCCTCCTTATGAAATTTCGCCCTCGAAATTTTCGTGCGTAACTGGAATGCCGAAGAGATGAGGATACCTTAACTTCATTTCAGATTCTAACTCTTGAGGTATAACCTTTGAGTGTTGAATACGATCCTTCTTATCCAAGATTTCAAATTGTATCTCATCATACGTTAAATCTTCTGCTATTTCTTCTAGTTCTAATTCAATAATGTGGTTCGGGTCGTCCACATAATTACATAACATCGATACGTGAAAAATGTTATGAACACGCGACATACTTGGCGGTAAAACGAGTCTATAGGCCACAGTTCCTACTCGATCGAGGATTTCAAATGGCCCAATGAATCGAGGGTTGAGATTTTCTCTCTTCGTCGATTCTTGCTTCTAGAATAACGCTCTCTTGAACCTTCTTCATTCGTCAGCTCCGGGTGTGTAGCTTGAGCGGATTTAACTTTATCGATTAAAGTCAATTCTAATCGTATATTCGTTACCTTCACGTGGGATCCTAGAGTCTTTAACTCTATCTTCATCATTTGTAAGTCATACGAAATGGGTCTTTGTGTTAGCAACATCGCACTCGTAAACGCATACGATCTTCTACTTAACGCGTCAGCTACCACGTTCGCTTTTCCACGATGGTATTGAATGGTACGATCGTAATCTTTAACAGCTCGAGCCAACGTCTTTGGCGCATGTTACGTTCGCTTTAGTTGAAGAAATATTTAAGAGTTTTAGAAATGGGTTTTGTACTGGGGTCAATACAAAATTTAATTTCACGCTCTAGGGGTAGGCTAAGAAGTCTTCAAGAATAAGTGAAGAAATTTATTAACAATAGAATTATCCTTCAAAACTGTGACTCTCATCCCAAGACTTGGATAGTACATCACATTATCAACTTGCCATCGCCATTCACGACGTCGCCTACGGAAAGTCTGGCTTCGGTTCATTCCACTCAAGGAAGTCAACAACGAAAGGACTGGGGCTCTTTACTTATGGCTTGATATGACAATGAATGACTTTAGTGGTTTGGTTGCTTGAATTCGCATAACATGTTGGTTAGGAATATGAAAGCTAACAACCTTACAAAAAGCATGATGAGTAGTTAACCAATCGATTCCTAAAATCACATTAAAGGCAAGTATTTTCAAAGAGATACGATCGACAGGTAACGTGAAAGTGTTGATTTAAACAAGATTTATAAATAGTGGAGGTAACGAAAGTTTCTCCCAACTGAGTTTCAACAGATAAATCAAAATCTAACTTCTTCGGAGTTAAATTCAAACATTGAATACAACTAGGTGAAATAAAAGAGTGAGTAGAACCGGTATCTAACACGGTATCGACTTTGCAAGAGTTTATGACTAACATACCCGTGATAATTTTATTCAGGTTCCTCGTCACGAAAAAAAAAATGCTCTCTTAAACTACCGGCTTTGGTGTGTCTGGGACATCCTTTAGCATCACTATCCCAACTGGAATTGACTTCACCATACGACAAAATCGAGCTAGGTGACCTTCTCTTCTGCAATTAAAACACGCTTTGGATTGCTGCGTACAGTTTGGACGGATGTGTCCCTCCTGTCCGCATTTGAAACATACGACCGGTGGTCGTTCTTCTTCCTTAACAACGGGTGCTGGTAATGATGTATTTCCATCATTGTTGAACCTTCTCTTCTTGAAATGTCCATTCTTATTGTTTTGGCCATGATTACCACCGAAGTGGTTACCATTTTTGGCATATTGATCCCCCCATGCTTATTGTCACCGCTTTGATGACTGTTATCACCGATATTATCATTTTGCCGGTTGCTCTCTTTTGATTGGATTGACTCATTATCGCGCTTCAATAACTGAGCCCTATTAACAACATCTGAATACAAACACATTTTATGAGAGATAAGATATTGACGTATCTCAGGTTTCAAACCTCTTAGAAACATTCGCGTTATTCTCTCCTCATTATCAACCAAATGGGACGTAAATCTGGACAACTCGACAAACTTGGCTTCGTACTGCGACACGGTCATGTTGTTTTGCTCTAACTTGATAACTCCACCTCCTTCATGTGACGAATACTTTTGGGAAAGTACTTGTCATTGAACAGCTTTTGGAACTTCTCCCAAGACATCTTGAGTGTGTCAGGCTGGGTACGTTTTACAGATTCTCACCAGTAATCTGCCTCTTCACGCAACATAAAGGTGGCAAAGGGAACCTTTTGCTCCTCGGAGCATCCCAAGACATCAAATATCTTGGTGATCTACTTTAACCACGTCTCCGCCTTAAGTGGTTATGGCTTTCTCAAAAACTCTGGTGGTCCCAGCTCCTTGAATTGCTTAACGGTGACCGACCTGGGTTGCCATTATTTTTACCTGTATTATGAACAGGAGCAGCCTTCGCCTAATGTTACATGAATTCTAAAAAGCTCCTAAACGTACCGTCGTTCATCAATTGATCAGTGTTATTATTTACAGGAGGATTATCGCCATCCTGTTGCACATTGTCCTGATTATGGATCTGTGGAGACTCAACGGTCTCCTGTGCTCTATTGTTTATCTCAACTTTTCAGATACCATTTTCAAATACTGCCACAAAACAAGGGTTAATAAACATATCACATATTATCTCTATACTCTGATCGACCAATTAAATACCAAATAAACTTAGGTAGGTCATACTAGCGAATGAATTTCCCGTCTCTCCCCATCTAGTTCTTGTCTCACATCTCAGCCAGGGATCATATCCCTACGCTTTGATACCAACTGTGACGCCCCCAAAATAGGAATACATCACCTATTCTGAGTAGCCAAATACATGGTACTAAATACAAACTAATTATACAACAGTCGTGTAAAATACGATAAAACATATGCTATGAGTTTTAATACAAATATTGTCACCTAGACAATATCCACACTCAATATAGTCCTCGTTACATTTATTATTACACTATTTCACAGAATAGTGAGGACTACTAATGCACCATCTAGGACCATCACTCTGTTCCCCGACTAGTCCCAGCTACGTTCTCATTTCCTGAATAAAACAATGAAAGCAAAAGGGTTAGCTCAACTAGCCCATTAAGAAATATTATGACTAAGATAATGCAGAATAAATTATCGTTAGCCTTCAACAGTGTTAAACTGATACAATATAACAAACATCAAGTTTAACTACAGCGGAACAAGCAATCCATTAAAAGAGTCAAGTAGATAATAAAATCTACTATCTTCTATGATTTAAAAGGTTTTTCATCACTTTTATCGCTGAGACTCAGCTTAATAAATAATCCACATCATCAAATCATCCCTACACTACAGCCAAGAATATTCTTTAGTATCACGACCACGAATTATCCATGCACTACGGGCCAAAGATAATCATGTTTTTATCAACGGTCCTGATCATGCCATAAAATAATTCATCTTTGTACCCTTGGTCGAAGAGAATCCATAGCCATAATTATACCAAAAACTGTCCATCAATGCACTACGGGCCAATGAGGACTTTTTCCACATCATTTGTAATATTACGGTCATGATTATACCGAATAATTCCTAGTCATAATCATTCCAAGTCCAACTATGCACTACAGGCCACAAATGACTTTCAACATAATATAAACACGAGGATGACGACAATGACATAATAATTCAATAAAACAAGTTCAAAAATTAATTTATCCAGGAACCAATAACGTCCAAATTATCAACATGATACTTCTTTGTAGAATAAAATTTAAGAATGCTCAGAAGAATATTTCTATGAAAAGATACTGGATGAAGCGCAAATATCAAGAATATTCCACTAATTTCATGGAGTATAGAAGTCAAAACTTTAACCAACTGAGTATAATAAAGAATGGAATAACAAATAAAATCACCAGGCATGCGATAGACCGCACAGACAGGTTATTCCAACAAAATAATAAATAACGGAACCAGGTCATGCGTAAACGCACAGACAGGATATTCCAACAAAATAATAATTAACGGAACCAGGTCATGAGTAAAGTACAGACAAGATGTTCCAACAGAATGATAAATAATGGAACCAGATCATGCGTAAAGCACAGATAGGATGTTCCAACAAAATGATAAAGAATGGAATAATAGAAGAATTTCACCAAGTATAGGGTAGTCTACGTATGCAGGTTATTCCAACAGAATAATAAAGAATGGAATAATAGAAGTTCTTTTCATGAATACAAAAGAAATAATACCCCTTACCTTGGAAGAAGACTGGATATAGGAGTAGTGAAGTAGCAGAATACTTTTCTTCTTTCTCTCTATAGTTTCTCTCTATAATAATTGCTCTACAGTTTTAGTGAATTGGTGAGAAATGAAGGAAGAATGAGCTTCTATTTATAGAAAAATATAGTTTCGATAATTGCACGTTTTGGGGCTCGAAATATTACAGTATAATACATTCTTCTTTTTCTTCACTTTTAATTTAGTCCTGCAAGTATTATCAAACTTGCACCACCTCCCCTAATAGTAAATCATGTGAATCAATAGTAAATCATGTGACTCAATAGTTCTAAACATGTGAAAAAATAATTACAGTATAGTACCTTCATCTATACCTCTATTTTTAACTTAGTCATGCAAGTATTATCAATCTTGCACCAACTCCCCTAATAGTAAATGAATGTGAATCAATAGTACACACATGTGAACAAATAGTTATAATCATGTGAATCAATAGCAATTAATTGCTCATTTATCTGGTTAATTATCCGATTGATCAATATAACCTCCATACATTAATTATCATCGAAATAAATGTCGATTTCCACTAACACTAATAATCCCAACACAATGGAACTATCAATTTCATCTTTAATCAACACAACTTATTCATCATTAATATTATAACTCGCAATATTTAACAACTAGGTCGTTCCCAAGAAAGAGAGGACTTTCCGATAAGGATTTCTCCTTATTGGCGCGCAATTAGGTGACTAAACCTCTCCTTGACAAAACTTCTAGACATTGTCAATATTGTAAATAATAATATAAATAACTTTGTCGTCTCAATTATTGATTTAATAATAATAATAATAATAATAATGCAGATGATACTGTGACAATAATTGAATCAATAATATGAGAGATATGATGCAGCAATTACTGTAGCAATAATTGAGTATAACTGAGTGACTTCTCACATAAGCATCAATAATCAATACCGTGCGCTACTATGCAACCACGCGTATTACTGTACTTTTACTACCAGGTAGTTCAACAGTTTTAACGGTAACACTTTCGCCGTTATTTTTATAAAATAATTCTGTCGTTTTCTAACTACGACAATACTTCCGTTGTAGGGTCCACCAATGATTATGCCGTCATACGGATATTTTTCGGTAAAAAGAATATTCCCCGACCAAACGAATATTTTATAACAACTTGCATACTTTACAAAATTTATAAATATTACCCACAACTATAATATTATATCAAATCTACACCATAATATTTTAAAAAAATATTTCGAGAAATTTAAATCTTTATTCATAAAATTTGGGGTCTCACAATATACCTAATAGATATACATATAAATGTGCCACCTTGGACTATATAAAATGTATAGTTAACTACCATATAATAAAGATTTACTATTTTGTATGCTTGCACAAATTAATCAAGTAAATATATAATTATATTATATTTATTAACCTCTTACTTATTAATTATTATTTATTCATAATAATTATAAATCAACCCATTATCAATTAATTTCTCATAATTGAATTTAATCAATATGTTCAACTCCCGTCACCATATTAAAATAAATTGAATATTTAATTATTAATAATTCTATCAATTCCTTGATATTAAAATCTTAGGGTTAGTCCACTAATTTAAATAAACTATTAGTGACTCCTTTTAATAAATTTATAAATTCACAAAACCATATAAGATTTAAATAAACTCAAAAACTAACTCATTAAAAATTAAATCACATCTTTAATTAAATAAGGAGTTTAAAATTCACGGTCACTACATATAATCTAGAGCAATTGGCTAAACTGTATGTCAAAGAAATTATTTCAGGACATGGAGTACCTGTTTCGATTGTGTCAGATCATGATCCACGATTCATATCGAATTTCTGGAGGAGTTTGCAAGAGCAACTAGGAACGCAGTTGAGGTTGAGTACAGCTTATCATCCTCAGACGGATGGACAAAGTGAACGAACAATTCAAACGTTATAAGATATGTTAAAATCTTGCGTTATGGATTTCAAGGGGAGTTAGGACGAACATCTGCCTTTGGTGGAATTCGTTTACAACAATAGTTTTCACGCTAGTATAGGCATGCCGCCTTACAAAGCGTTATATGGGAGGAAGTGCAGAACTCCACTGTGCTGGGATGAAGTAGGTGAACGTCGGATGTTGGGACCTGAGATGGTACAACAAACGGCAGACATGGTAAAGTTAATACGTACTAGATTGGTAGTGACTCAAGATAGACAAAAGAAGTATGCGGATCCTCACCGTGAGAAGATGGAGTTTGAGGTCGGTTCGTATGTCTTTCTGAAGGTGTTGCCTTGGAAAGGGAAGATACGTTTTGGAAAGAAAGGGAAGTTAAGTCCAAGGTTTATAGGACCTTTTAAAATTTTAAGAATGGTAGGAGAGGTAGCTTATGAAGTAGCTTTACCTCCAGAGATTAAACGAATACATAATGTGTTTCATGTGTCAGTACTGCGACATCCTTATAAATTGGACTACAAACACGTAATAGAGTATGAATCTATCCAGGTAGAAAAAGACTTAACGTATGAAGAACTTCTAATTCAGAATGTTGATAGGAAGGAACAAGTCTTGAGAAATAAGATAATACCTTCGGTGAAGGTAATTTGGAGGAACCACAATGCTACCGAAGAAGCAATATGGGAACTTGAGAGTAAAATAAAAAAAAATTTCCCCCATTTGTTTTAGTAATTGTATCGAGATTCTGGGGACATAATCCTTATAAGGGAGGAAGAATGTAACGCCCGAGAAAACTGGATTTTTATGTGAATTAAATTTTTATTTGATTATTTGAATGAAGTGAATTTAATTGTTTATATACTTGAGTAAGTTGTTTAAAGGTCGTTCTATGACCTATAATGTGTAGATGTGGTTAGGATTCTGGCTATGTGCTACGATTAATTGTTATGAATTTTCAAGATGAAAAGAAAAATTTTTCGAGAAATTTCTGTAAAAACACTATTCATCCGTTTCTGTTCGGGGATTGATTATGAATTTCTGAGAAACGCGTAATGATAGAATCCTAAGACGAGATGGAATATCCAATAATATTTCAGTAATGACATACGAAGTTTTCGTCTGCGGACTTAAAACCTAAGTGTTAGGAAAAGTGAGTTCCGAGAATTAAATGACTATGTATAATAATTGTAGTTATTATACGTGAGAAGTACGAGTATGATACTAGATATTATACGAGTATAGTATGAGGATTATTACGACGTATAATACGAATATCGTACGAATGGTATACGAAGATTATATGAGAATTATACGAGTAGAATACGATTAATTCTTAATAGACTTTAGTAATTGGACTTAGATATTTGTCAAGCCCAATGTTGTATTAAATCAAGCCCAAAATAAGCCTGATATGAAATTATTCTAAGCCCAAACCAATAAACCAAATCGTGGGTCGAACCGATGGATCACCAGATGGGTAAAACCCACGGGGCAACCTATGTGGGACCCCCAAATGGGCATATGGGCCGGCCACTTGGTGGCCAAGTAAAGTGGTTTTACTTGGTGGGAAAGAAATGAATAGTAAGTGTAATAACCCGATATTTTCTATAAAATTAAATAAGAATTTTTTCGTATAAATTTTTTTTTATTAAAATAAAGGTGCGGAATATGTACAAGTTAAAGTGTATGTATATATGTGATAAATAAAAATTTATTTATTTCATGAATAATTTCAAATAATTATTTTTAGAATTATTGATCTTTATAAATTATAATTTTATAATAAATTAATTTGACAGTAAAAAAATATATTTAGTATTTATTTTTCATGAAAATAGGTTTATATATTATTTAAATAATATATGAAATGATTATAGAATTATTATAATAATTATTTTATTATATGATTTTATTTTAGATTAATTATTTTAATTATTTTAATTTAATTAATAATGGTATATATGAAAGATATATCAGATATGAAATCCAAACCCTAATTCTGGATTTTGACTAAGAAATGAGAATAATAATATTATATTAATTATATTTAAGTGCTATAAATATGTACTGTATGTGTAGACCGATAATGGTTGGTCAATTATGTTGTATCATGACCAAATACTAGCATTAATTTGTTTAACCCTAATTTTAAAAACTCAAATGGGAGATTCAAGACTGTGTAGTGATTGTGTTATATGAGTCATGTTGTGTATTATTAGATTATAATCTTAACTAGAGAAACCCTAATTTTTGAAAACATTAATTAATATTTAGAAATCCTAATTTCTATATTTGAAACCCTAATTGTCAATTTATTAACATTGTTTGATCTTGTTTCTCATATACTTAATTTAATTAATTATTTTGGCTTCTCTTTTCATTCCTTAGTTATTATGTTCTTCTCCACTTACAAGTACTTCATTCTGAAATCACTACCACCATAACGTTCTAGTTTAGTTACTTCTAAACTCTTACACAATCTTTCTCATCGATTAACTTTATCGAAATACCTTAACATATGTATTATCTTATTACCATTTTCATTCACTATTTCCTATCCACTTCATGGACGAAAATCTAATTTTAGCCCAAGTTTTATCGGACTTGCCTCAGCTCATAATTACCTGCTTATTTTTCGATATTAATATCTTCATCATCATATCTCTTATACTCGTACATAAACTTTATCTTTAATACTCTTTTATTTTTGTTAATTTAACGTAATACATTCTAGTTACAAAACTTTATATATCCACACCTTTTCTATTATGTGCGTTTAATTCTCTTTATTCTTGTTCAAACGTAGTAACTTATACTTTATTATAAATTAATCGTCTATCTAATTACTAAAGTACCTTGTTATAATGACTGATCTATTGACCTCTCTTTATATTCTCTTTAGAGCCTCTTAAGACAAAATTATCTCAACCATCTTTCTAATACATAAATTAAATTAAAATATTTAATCATTCTTCCAATTTAAATTTTAACTTATATTTAATTATTTAAATGTATCTAATAAAATACCATTGATTTTAAGGATAAGAACATTCACAACAATTTCCCTAATAGACTATTTATCTCCACATTTGAAGAATATATCAATAAATTAGTATTCAACATATTCTTTCTCCTTATATAATTCTCTATTTTAATCCCTATATATGATTTGACTCCTCAGGGTGAGAGCATTCACAACACTTTCCTTATCTTTATCCCTACTCTGCAGTGTTAGTGGGTCATTCTGTAAAATAGGGATTCAAATTTTTTACTATGTACCCAACATATTCCTTATATTGATTCCTTAAATAATAAAATTTAAAATTAAAAAGTTCCAACAGTTAAAACATCAAATTAATAATAATCTTATAATTTATAAAAGAGAAAGTATAATTTATCAATTATATTCCACTACAAAATAAATTTTATTTTATTTTAAATTTTAAGTAATTTATGAAGAGAGTATTGAATGGATTGTAGTTGTAAATGTACATAAGATCAATATTAACTTTTAAAAAGTTAATTTGTAATATTTTTAAATTTAAATTTAATATGATTCATTTAAATTTTAAAAATAATAAATTTTATAATTAATAGTACTTTTATAATATTTATAATTATATTGGCATAAATTAAATAAATTTATATCAATTTTAAATTTAAATATGTTTGAAATTTTTTTTTTTAATAGTTAATATTAAGTTTATAATTTGAAAATGAAGTGCTAAAAAAATGTCAATATGTGTATGATTGATGAGTTGTCCACTTAAATGAGGGTGTGAAATATCATTTTGTATATATAGAGAATGATATTTTGATTCCCTTACACTTGGGAGTAAAATCCTATATATGGAATAAAATAGAGAGTCAAATAAGGATAAGTAAACTGTTGGATAATAATTTGTTGATGTATTCTTTAAAATTGGGGATAGAGAGCTAATTAGAAAAACTGTTGTTAATGCTCTAAGGGAATCAAAAGAGTGTTCCCTATTTATGTAAAATGACATTTCACACCCTATTATTGCGATTTTATGTTGGTTAAATGATCTTATCTCACTTAATTGCTGATTTGGGTATGCCTATCAACTTCACTCATTTTTATTTTTTAAATAGAGGATTTAGAGAAAAAAGAGAACTATAAAAAAAATATTAAAAATCAGTCAAATTTTGATTTTGATCATATTTGTAAAAAATATTACTATTAATTATAAATTTTATTATTTTATAATTAAAATAATGTTATTTTAGTTCTCATAAACACATAATGATCGTTGTACATTTTGATTTATAATAATATCTATTTTTAAATTAAAATAATTGTAAATTTTAAATTTAAACAATAATTACTTTTAAATAAAAAATAGTTACAACGTTCAAAATATAATTTAACTGTTAAAAGGTTTAAATTTTAACTTTTAAAGAAGGAATCTGTTGGATAGATAATAAAAAAATTGAATCCCTATCCTATATAACGACAAATAGCACTTTCAGAGCGTAGGTATAGAGATAAATTAATTGTTGTGAATGTTCTAAATATAACCGTGGCGAACTTGGCGCCTTTTTCCTCCTTCCCCACACTCCCCTCCCGGTTTACTACTTAAACCCTCACCGAAACAACCCCCAGCAATCCGAAGAACGAAACCCAATTCCTCCTCAAAACTGCCAAAAAAATGGTGTTACTTCAGAACAAAGGAATCTCTCGCAAACGATCCTCCACCAATTCCTTCGTTTCCCCTTTTCCCCAATCACCCAAAATCCCCGAACACCAGAAACCCCAGAACGACGCCGTACCACCATTACCACAGCCGCCACCACCACGAACCCTAAACCCGATCGACAAGTTGGCATCAGTACTAGCCGACGCCGGTTGCACTCTAATAAACTCCTCCGACCCACCGTGCCTACCCTCCGACCGCCACAAGCTCCGCCACTACCTCCACGGCCTCTTCTCAATCAACTCCGCTCTGCGCTCCGATTTCTTGTCCAGTTTATCATCTTACATTGATTCAACCGATAATCTCCGTCGGTTAGTACCTATTATCCTATCTGTTTGTTTAAAATAAGGAAAAAATAATAATCAGAAAATAATTTATTTAGTCACAAATTGGGGAAATAAGTTCCAAAGGAAGTTACTTCCACTGTGATATTAGTAATATTTTGTAAGTTCTGTTTAAAGTAATTTAGCTGGCATTTTTGTTCTATGGGAAAAGTGCAGCAATTGCATTTTTTTTGTCTTGAATTTGAGTTTTCACGAATAAGGGATATGGTTGACTGTATGAACTACCTAAATGGTAAAAGGTTAAAACAAATGTCAATGAATGGTGCAATTTCAAATATTCAATACCCTTGTGTATCAATATTTAATATTTCAAATATTAAATATTTGAAATATTAAATTTCAAATATTCAGAAAATGGAACCATTTTGTAGGGATAACTGAAAGTTTAACATTTGGGCAAAAATGCATCCACTACCCTTGTGTATCATGTATTAATCTCAAGGTTAGGGGTGAGCATTCGGTTATAACCGAACTGAATAGCTTATTCGGTTATAACCGAAAATCAAAAATAGCACAATTTTGATATCCGAACTTATAACCGAAATAGTAGATAACCGAATTACCGAATAACCGAATTTATAATAACCGAAATGAAAATAATATATACAACATATTAGGGGTGTTCAAACCGGTCGGTTTTTTCGGTTTTTAGGAAAACCGAACCGGTTCGAACCGATCGGTTCGGTACAAAATTGAACCGGTTCGGTACCGGTACAAAAAATCGGTACATACCGAATTTTCGGTTCCGGTTTCGGTTGGATGTTTGGCTTGGTCGGTAAATACCGAACCGAACCGATCGTACCGATTATTTAAATAATAAATTAAAAAATAACTTGAAGGACCAATTTTTTAAGACTCATTTGTCTAACTATGTAAAAGTTTTAAGGCTCTTTTGTCTAACTATGTAAAATTAATTAAAAGTCTCTCTATTTATAGAATAGAGGTAAGACAAGAGATGGCATACTAGACAATGTGGGATGTTTAGTTGTCTAGCCATGTAAAATTAACTTGAAAGTCTCTTCTATTTATAGAATAGAGGTAAGACAAGAGATGTCATACTAGACAATGTGGGATGTATTCAATGTGAGACTTATTAAACAAGAGATGACATACTACATTACTACCAAGTGAATCTCCAAGTCCCATATTGGCTAAATTGGTAAAACTTTAAGAAAATTTTCCTTATAAATTGATTATTATGTCTTAATGAATTTAAGATAACAAATAATCAAACCATTATTAGTATTAAGGATGTAAATAACTTAACCTTTATAATGACACTAATGAAGAATTTATGACACCATTGCTTGTTTCTAAGTCCCACATTGATTAGATTATAAAAAATTTAGAAAGTTTTCTTTATAAAAATACCATTTACTAAAACTTGAAGTAAATTTACCAACTTAGACTTTCATCAAATCAAACCAACTATAATGACACTAATGAATGCCAAGGAAATCACATAAGGGAACTTATGGCACCATCTTACATAACTTGTTTCTAAGTCCCACATAGATTAGATTATAAAAATTTAAGAAAGCTTTCTTTATAAAAACACTACCAAGTGAAGTGTTTACTATTTAGTTGTCTCCAAGTCCCATATTGGCTAAATTGGTAAAATTTTAAGGAAATTTTTCTTATAAATTGATTATCATGTAATAATGAATTTAAGATAACAAATAATCAATGCATTATTAATAATAAGAATGTAAATAACTTAACCCTTATAATGAATGACACTAATGAAGAACTTATGGCACCATTGCTTGTTTCTAAGTCTCACAATGATTAGATTATAAAAAATTAAGAAAGTTTTCTTTATAAAAACACCATTGCTAAAACTTTAAATAAATTTACAAACTTAGACTTTCATAACTTGAAAATCACATAAGGGAACTTATGACACCATCTTACATAACTTGTTTCTAAGTCCCACATTGATTAGATTATAAAAATTTAAAAAAGTTTTCTTTATAAAAATACTAGCAAGTGAAGCTTTTACTATTTAGTTGTCTCCAAGTTCCATATTGGTTAAATTGGTAAAACTTTAAGGAGATTCTCCTTATAAAATGATTACCAATTACCATGTAACAATAAATTTCAATTGGGACAATTTTTGGCTTATAATTTTGTGTTTGGGCTGTAATAGGTCTATCTTACTAAGCTTTTGGGCTGACATAATTTTGGGCTTAAAAATTTAAGTCAGTATTTAAAGTTTTGGGTTGAAAGTTTTTGGGCTAAAAATCTTGTTTTTGGGCTGAAATTGGTTGGGTTGAAATTCCGGTACAAGTCGGTAAAAACCGGGACCGGTCCGGTACCGAACCGGCTATTCGGTTCGGTTTACCGGTTCATTCGGTTTCGGTATCGGTACCCAATTATTAGTAGTTTTGGTAATCGGTTCGGTTCGGTTCGGTTCGGTTCGGGCCGGTATTTTACCGATGAGCACCCCTACAACATATTATCAGCATAAAAATCTCATTACCAGTAAAAGAAAAAAAAACCCACAGATTTAACATAGATTAGCATTAACAATGTTTAATACTGCATAAAACTTTGACTATTTGATTTATGAGCAAAAGAATGATATAATATTTCAATTTTCCATACACAGATTCTGATCTAAAACGGAACAACCAACCAAACCAAATTATTAATGGCAATTCAATTTCAACTCAAGTCAATGCAGAACTACCAGATTAAACCCCCAAATATAAAAACACCACAACGAAAACATAGAAGAATAAACTCATAGTAATAATAAAAACAGCTCAAATCTCGCTTTTATCACAATCCAGATCGGATCTAAGAGAGCTGGCCACAATCAGCAACGATCCCACTTTCTCAATGGCCTTCACCACATCCAATCCCTCTACAACTTGACCAAACACCACGTGCTTCCCGTGAGATGAAAGAGCCCGAGAGGCGAGAGGCTGAGAGAGGCGATTTGGGATGAGAGAGGCGAGAGGAGGCTGAGATGAGTTTGGAAAATGAAAAGGGTTTTAGTGCAGACAGTAGACTTGGCCCACTTGGGTGAATAGAATAGATATAACATATAAGTATAAAATTATTATTTTTAATTAATAAATTCGGTTATTCGGAATTTCGGATATCCGAATAGCTTGATTTTTACTCCCGAACCCGAAACTGAATAGTGAACAAAAAATCAGATATAACCGAAATTAGAAAAAAAAAACCGAATAACCGAAATAATTCGGTTTAAAAAATTCGGTTATGTTCGGTAATTCGGTTTTACCCGTTTTTTGCTCACTCCTACGCAAGGTTGTGTTATTATGCCTAGAATTCATTGCCTTGAAATTATAATTAGGATTTTAAGATAATTTTTCTACAATTGCAGTTCAAGATGGTGAATTTGAGCTCTCCGATATTAACAGAAAAGATAATGAAGTTCTATAAATACAAGCTTAGGTTTCTTTGGTATTTTTAGAGTTTCCTTAGCAATCTAGTTACTTGGTTAATTTTCTGGTCTTTTTTGAAATGTCTACTACACTCTGTTTGTATGCAAATAACTATACAAAACAAATTAGATTAAAAAGAAGAATTTCTAAACACTGTTTTATAATATATTAATTCAATGGAAAATGTGAATCTCCCTTTTCTAACACCTATAATGGTTCTAAACTTTTTCTCGGCTCCGCATAGTTCCTAGTCATTGAAATTTCTGCCTTTTTCTACTTTTATAATTTGTTCCAATATCTACAAAACCTGGGTCTGTTATTTTAGAAAATAATTTGGAATAGATTCAATCTCAAGCTTCATTAGGCTACGTCTCTCCGCATGTGCAGAGTACTTCACCTACTAGGTACTAAGCCAATTATATGTTATATACATTTTCTAGTTTAAAGTTTGTCAAAAGCTGTAAAACTAGAGACACTGTGCTTGGACATTTCAGTATCATTCCATTTTTGTTATTTCCTACATTTTTTCCGCAGCAACTGAACGCCTAACTTGTTTTCTGCTATTACAAATCTCTGTCATCTGCCAGCCATGAAACTTGTTTCAGACATTTTTATTTAGAAAGTTTTGAAGATATAGTTACTGAAATTTAACGATCTGTACTTGTTTGATACATTTTAATTAGTGATCAAATGGCTCACTAAAAACTTTAATCCGTTGAAATATTTGATAATTATAGGATTTTACTATCTTCCCATGGAGACACTTCTGGTACTGCAAGAAGCGAGAGCCTTTTTCGAGTACTCTTATTGGTGCCTTCAATCCAGTTAGACCTTCAAAAAATGTTGCTCGAGAAGCTGCCAGAGTATTTTGATGCAGATCCTGTTGGTGGTTTTGGGCCATCCTCTTCTTTGCGATTTGATGAGGATGTAGCAAGGCTGATACTAAACCAATTAAGATGGCTTGACTTCCTTGTGGATTCTGAGGCATTTACAGAGAAGCTGCTGGAAGTTCTATCCATTTGTCCTCTTCACTTGAAGAAAGAGATCATTGGGTCATTGCCTGAGCTTATTGGTGATCTGAACAATAACACCGTGGTTAATTCGCTTGAACAGATACTGCAAAATGATCCTAATGCCATCATCGTGCCGGTTCTTGACTGCATCTCCAACTTCAACTTGGATGATCAGTTGCAAGAGAAGGTTATTCTGCTACACACACACACACACACACACATATATTATGTATTTGTTACTATCTGCTGCAGACACATAGTTGCACATCACAAAATAACATATCTCAAATGAGTCTTATAATACTTAAAAATCTTTTGAAGGTAACTACATTAGCATTATCATATGTCCGAACGATCGATGCAGAGCACATGCCATACCTACTAAAATTTCTACTGCTCTCAGCAACGCCCATGAATGCTCAAAGAATAATCTCCAAGATCCGCGAACAGTTGAAAAACTTTGGAGTATCTAATACTAGTATGACACAACATAATAAATTTAAAGGAAAATCAGTTGCAGATAATGTGGATTCATCAATTCTTGATGCTTTAAGGTCAAGTCTTCGATTTAAGAATGTAGGTTTGTTTATTACGTATGTAGATTCAGCTGTTCCTACGTCTTAGAATTGTAAATTGTCTACATTTATTATAACTTTTGTGCATCTGCTACAGATGCTATGTCAGGAATTATTGAAAGAACTGAAAGGCCTTGATAAATCTCGGGATCATAAAGTGATTGACATATGGTTGCTTATGATCATATATATGAATGGTGAGTCTATGCAAAAGAATGTTGAAAAGATGTTCAAAAAGAAAGTTGTTGAAGGCTGTATACAGGAAGTTATGTTTGAGCAGTGCATTTGTGGAAATAAGCAATTGGTGCAGGTATGGTGCCTATTACATGATCTGTAATAGTGGAATTGTTTCATTTCACGCATTATATAGAATGATTACTTAAAATGCTATTTATTAAAGCTTCTATTGATTATTTAGGACTTTTTTGCCTCATTTCTATCATTGTCTGAGTACTTACTGGCGTGCAAAGAACCAAAAGCAAGGGAATTTGCCATTCACATGTACAAGTGTCTATTTGAAGTGTTCGTTGACACTTATTCAAGACAGGAAGTAAGCTGCCTTGGAAATGTTTTCATTAAATTATTATCTTATTTTACTAAATAAGGACAAAGACCAGTACATGCCAAGACTCCTCAATAGTAATAATCTCGCAGGTTCTAGGTGCAATAGTTACTCATGTGGGCTCCGGCAGTAGTTCTGAAGTGGATTCTGCTTTGGAGGTCATGATCCTTCTGGCGTCTAAGTATGCACGAGAATTACTTCCGCTTTCTTCTCATATAAGTGGTATGTTGAGCACTTTATTTTTGTGCTCTTGTCCTCTTTATTGGATTGCCAAGTTCAAAGTATTATCAATATGTTTTTCTTTTTGTTCAGGTATTTTGGATTATTTGGAGGGGTTTAATGTCCAAAGCCTGCATAAGGCAATTGTTTCTTCCTTGTATTATTGTTGACAGTATAATATAATCATTTCTTCCGGCTCTTTCATCGGTAGTTCTCATTCCGTAGGTCTATGAAGTTTTTTGCCTTCTTGCCCTGTCGGCTCGATCTAGTGCAAAGACATTTGGATCTTCAATTGCAAATGAACTTTTCATGATCGTAAGAAAGCAGGTAAAATTCTTATTTATGCCTTCCCTTTCTTATATTGCTTCCAGAGCAGTGTTGTGGAACAGGCTTCTAAATCCATGTCTTTCGATGTCATTCACATTATTTAGTTAATGGTAAAATCTCTACTTCGAGCTAACTAGTTGTGAACTGAGCAGGTCAGTAATCCAGATTTGAAGTACAAAAGAATGGGCCTGATTGGAACTCTGAAGATAGTTTCCTATCTTGGGGATGTGAATAATACACCCCGTCTATCCTCCTCCCAGGTAGAAGCCAGAATCATTTTCAAATTTACATTGTTCACACAACTCAATGTCTGTGAGTTAACTCAATTAAGTAATAACAGCCAAAGTAATATGTCAAGCAAGTTTGGTTCTACAGAATATATCAACCACAAAGAAAATAAACTATAGAAATATACAAAATTAATGACGAATGAAAGAAAACCAATTTATTTTTTGAAAAACCCTTAAATAACCTTAAATAAGGAGAGAGGCCACGTGGGATGATTTGGAAAAACACACGAAGCCACATGGGATGATTTGAAAAAACAAACTATATCAAAAGAAAGTTACACAGGCTCTCTAAAGTTTTATGCCCAAAACCTCAAGGTATTACAATTATATTAGGGAGAACAATGTTACCACTATTCCTATTCGTTTGAAAAACCCAATGAATTTCACCTTAGAAGATACTTTGGACTAATGGAGTAACTATCATTTGAATCCAAGATGTTCAAGCTCCAACTGACTGGAAGCATAAATTCAGTTCTTCTTTGATGAAAGATTGAATGAAAAACAAGGCTGCCAAACTCTCAATATTTTTCTCCTATAGTGCACACAACTGGTTACTGAGTACTTGAGGGACAATCTGATTATCTTTTCTTCTTTACTATGTTGGCTCCAAAAGAAACTTGAGAAATTGGCCTATGTAGCCAATTATATTCCTAGTAACATATATGCTGTTCATAATAACTCTGAAAGCAGCTTTAGGCTCTACAAAAAGTTCAAATTCTTAGATAAAGAATTGTGCACTTCTATCTATTTGGGAGTGGCAATATAATATATCTTTGAGTAAAATACAGTGACACCCCTTCTAGATAATCATAATAACACTCACCTCCCCTCTAGTTTCTTAAGTAACAGTTAGTACCCCTGCAAGTTTTTAGGGTTTACTAAATAGATAAAATTACATATTTACCTTTGTATTTTATTAAATTTTAATTACTAAATAATATATATATGTGTGTGTGTGTTTAATTATCATTTTTTTAATACAATACATTTTAATTATAGTTTTATTTGTAATTAAAACTATCTCATTTAAATTGTTGGTAACTTATAAAAAATTAATTTAGTTTAATTAACACATATTTTTGGATAAGTGATACAAATATTAAAAAAATTTAAATTAAATTATTAATAAAGTTATTCTAATTAGAGTGATTGAGTATATTGATAGTTTAGTTTTGGTGCTTAACAAAAAAAAAATATTATTTGAATTTTTAGTTTCATATTATAATTTTTGTATGTTAAATTTTATTGAGTATATATAAAAAATTGGGATGTTTATGATTTTGATTACATTTTTTTAGTATACAGTTGACGTTTTTATGCAATGTTAAATAAAAAAATATAATTATATTTATTACTACCTCTATCTTGTAAAAAAAAATTCTTTTAATATATATATTTTTTTGAGTAACAACATTTATTATTTTTACTGTAAATAATTATGTTTAAGTGTGACTTATGTTTAGTTTAATATATGATAAAAATAATTAATATAATTTTTAATACTTTTTTTATATGAGTAATACGATTCGTTTAAATTGTAATAATAAGTTTGTTTTACGTAAATTTTAATATTTGAAAAAATTATTATTATTTTATTGCGTTAATTTGTACTTTTTATGAGTATTAACATTATACTTTTTAATTACAAAAAAATATATTTGAATATATATCACGTAAATTTTAATATTTGAGAAATTTAATTAGTAAAAATTGTATTACTTTATTTTCCTGATAAAATGAATATTTATTAATTTTTGACTTTTATGTTATTTATTGCACAATTTCATAATTTAATTAATTAGATCAAGTAAAATAAAAATTATGATATACAAATTTATATTTAGTGGAGAAATTTAACATTATAACTTGAAGGGTGTATTAGACATTATATTAAAAATATTTTTAAATATTAGTTGGTCAACCACACTAGGGGTAGTGAATGTTATATATTGTAGACTAGAGGGGTACTGACTATTACTTGAAAAACTAGAAGGGTGGTGAGTGTTATTATGATTATCTACAGGGGGTGTCAATGTATTTTACTCTATATCTTTATAGCAGTAAATCAGAGTCATAATTATGTTGCACGTTGCTTGTCTAAATACTGGACTTTAGTCCAATATGATTCATTTAGTGCCATTATCTAGAATTTGGTTTCACTTGATCCTAGAATTTGATTTCACTTGATCCTGACAATATTTAATGTAGAAGTCAAACAATGAAGAGGCTTTGGAACTCTTGAAAACATTGTTGGACTCCTGCAAACAGTTGCTGTTGCCGACAATATTTTTTTATGACGAACTGATAGCTATGTTGGATGGGAAAGTTCTTCACGCGGGGATTATGGAATGGTGAGTTTTGTGGTTAAAGCTAAAGCAGCTGTCACTAGTAAAATTAACCGTGCATATCTCATAGGATCGGGAAACATGTGGGAGAATTTGAATCAAGGTTTTTGTTTGATCTCGAAGGTGGAAAATTGTCTGTTAAAGAATCATATTGTGGTTTAGAAGGTGTGTCTTAGTGATGCCATTAAATCATATACTATCATGACTGCAACTTTAAAGAATAAGAAATTAGGGAAAAATTTCAAGTTCCTGTTCTTTTCTTTATGCAGGGGAGCTTTGGATGAACTTAGATGGAGATATATCTCCTATATGTCTGAACATTTTGCCTTTGGTTTCCTCTTCCATACAGTAAGCTATTATCTATTTAGTTTAGTATGTTATTAGTTACAATTGGCATCAATCTTATAATCTTATATCAATAAGTAAAATCTATAGCATTCAACTTGTAACTTAAAATTATCCCAAGAAACAGAAGTACAGAACATGCTGAGAAGACAAGAGAAGGATCCACATCAATTCTTCGTATGTGAATGGAGCCATGGCTATTTCATTTGTTCCATTTACAAAGCAGAATTTGAGAGCAAGACTAGATGGAAAAGGATGGTGGCCACTTAGACCTTTTCTTATTGTATTTGTTTGGTGTCTATGATGACTGTGTGCTAACTATAAAGATTTAATGATAGTTACGGAATTGGTAAGACAGCCAAGACGGCCCACTTTATCTCATTCATTGTGCCATTAAACCTCAAAGACCGATGGAATATCAGATTTGAGCTAAATCATTTAACATAGATACATAATGGGCTGGAAAACCACTCAAACAAAGTCCAATTACTGAATTTTCTGCCAACTGAAACCACAATAGTAAGAGTTTCAGGTTGTGCAATTGGCTGATTCAAATCAGCTAACATCAGATATCTCCTTTAGTTTTAACATCTGTCTAATCCTGCACTCTTGCTGCAAGAGCAAGCAGGACGACAGAGAGCTATAGAGTTTCTCCCCTTGTAAGGACACTTAAATGCAAAGGAGTCCTATAAGCGAGTACTTTTACAATTAAAAAAATGATAGCAGCTAGTGATTCTGGTGGTGGTAAAGAGGGGTATAAGAAAGATAAATGTAAGTTTTCTTTCTCATAAACTCCTTTCATGTCGTTAGTCGGTATCTGAATTAAGGTCTCTACTTGATTCCAATTCCCACTTGAACCAAACATATCAATTTACATTTTCATATTTAACAATTCTTAGTTGTCAATGACCTTTACTGTTATCTCTCTCTCCTTTTCTTGGGGTGCAGATCTGCTTCATTATTACAAATTCTTCCTGCTCACTTTCTCTTACTATCTACAGTAAGTGCATTTTCCTCTTTGGAACCAAAATATTCAAATGATGCATTAAATACTTGGTTACTGATGCATCTTTTTATCAGATAGAAAGGTTGGCAAATCAGGGATCTCTTGGAGGAATTGATGCTCTACTTGGCTGTCCTTTACACCTTCCTTCCTCTAAGGTGAAAAACTTAGATGAGTGCTCGCATTACCTTTATCAGCCTCTTTTATTTTACCTTCATGTACCATAGCCCTTCAGTGCTTTAGATTCTGTGTGAAATTTGCAATCCAATATTACACTTTCACAGCTCTAATTGAAAGTTCAATCATGTCATTTATCATTTTACGGTTTTGATTAACTAACGTAACTTTAAAGGTTATGGAAGCTTAAGAGAAAAATAAAACAAAAAAGAAATGATATTTAAGGAGTATATAAACAGTTTCAAATACTGTACCTTAAAATTTTGCTTTGAAACACACATTTACTTGCTCAAAAGCTCTTGATACTACCTCCATCCAGCAAAGATGATGCTATGAAAACACAATTTTATGTTATATGTTCAATGATCTTTATTGTAGTTGAATTTATAATATATAAATATTGTGAAAATTTAATGGGTTGTTATAAATCATGATATAAATTGTCGGGTCCTCTATTTAACATATTTTAATGAGGTTGATGATTTAACAAGGTATCAGAGTTCTATGTATGCAAGGTCTTCGGTTCAATTCTTGTTTACCCCTTATTTAGTTGGTACAATTGCACTCTATTTATTTTTTGAACTATGATGCTCCTTGATTTGTTCCTCACGTGCAAGTAGGGGTTTCATGTGATGGGAAGAGTTATAAAATCTGATTTACATTGTTGAGCTCTCTCGAACAACTTAAGCTCTCAGTGCAGTCAACAACTTAGCATGTTTAAATATATCTCGACATGAAATTAATAACAATCTTTGCAGGACAAAGGGAATATTTGTTAAGTTTGAGACTCCTAACTCTTGAAATATTCAAAAGATGTATAATTTGATACATGCTAATA
This sequence comes from Panax notoginseng, assembly GCA_016801055.1. Lineage (NCBI taxonomy): Eukaryota > Viridiplantae > Streptophyta > Magnoliopsida > Apiales > Araliaceae > Panax > Panax notoginseng. Next base: position 75,290,693 of record CM029017.1, on the reverse strand, counting down.
TGTTATAAGACGACTAGACAAGTTTTGCTATTGAACATCTCTCTGTACTTCTAGAGAGCAACTTAATTAAACGGACCCACCCTTGTGCATGGGTGGTTACTTACCCACCCTTGCGTGAACTTCTTTTAGTATAATATGAAAATAAAGGCAAAAATGAAGAGAGATTTAAGTCAATATTATGATTATATAAAGAAAAGTATGCACGACTTATTTTTTAAATTATTTATTTTTTCACAATTTTTTGATATTTTTGTTATTTTAGTATTAACTGTTTATAACCTTGGTTGATTGATGTCTGTGAGAACTTCTGTCAAATTGTTTATATCAATTGGTTGATGGAGGTTTTATTTATTTATAACTAGCTCATAATCCTGTGCGAAGCACAAGTGTGACGCCCCCAAAATTAGGTATACATCACCCATCTTGGGTCGTCAGATACATAGTACAAAATACAAATACAACTTACTAATACAACTGTCGTGTACAATACGACAAAACATAAACTGTGAGTTTGAATACAAATATTATCTTCTAGAGAGTATTCATACTCAAAAGGAGTCCTCATTACATTTATTAACACACCATTACATAGAATAGTGAGGACTACTAACTAATACTATCATTCGGACCATCACTCCGTTCCCCGACTTGCCCCAGCTACGTTCTCATTTCCTGAAGAGAACAGTGAAAGAAAGGGTGAGCTCAACTAGCCCAGTAAGAAATATTATGACTAAGATAATGCAGAATAAATTATCATTAGCCTTCAACAATGTTAAACTGATAAAATATAATAGACATCAAGTTTAACTGTAGCGGAACAAGCAATCCATTAAGAGAGTCAAGTAGAAAATAAACTCTACTATCTTTTATGATTTAAAAGATTTTTCAACACTGTGATCGCTGAGACTCAGCTTAATAAAATAATCCACATCATCGAATCACCCCTGCACTACGGCCAAGGATATTCGTATATTCATTAATGGTCATGATCATGCCAACAACTGTCCATCAATGCACTACGGGCCAATGAAGACTTTTACCACATCATTCGTAACATTACGGTCATGATTACACCGAATAATTCCCGGTCATAATCATACCAAGTCCATCTATGCACTACAGGCCACAGATGACTTTCAACAAAATATAAACATGAGGATGATGACAATGATATAAGAATTCAATAAAACAAGTTCAAGAATTAATTTATCCAAGAATTAACAACGCCCAATTTGTCAACATGATACTACTTTGTGGAGTAAAATTAAGAATGATCAGGAGAATATTTTCATGAATAGATACTAGATGAAGCGCAAATGTCAAGGATATTCCACAAATTTCATGGAGTATAGAAGTCAAAACTTAACAAACTGAGTATAATAAAGAATGGAATAACAAAAGAAATCACCATGCATGCGATAGACCGCACAGACAGGTTATTCCAACAGAATAATAATAAAAACGGAACCAGGTCCGGTGTAAAAGCACAGACAGGATGTTCCGACAGAATAATAATAAAAACGGAACCAGGTCCGGTGTAAAACACACAGACAGGATGTTCCAACAGAATAATAGAAGAATGTCACCAAGTATAGGGTAGACCACGTATACAGGTTATTCCAACAGAATAATAAGAAATGGAATAACAACAGTTCTCTTCATGAATAAGAAAGAATAACACCCCTTACCGTTTTAAAGACGAGCTGAAATAAGGAAGTAGTTAAGTAGCAGAATACTCTTCTTCTCTCTCTCTATAGTTTCTCTCTATAGTTTCTCTCTCTAGAGTTCAGTGAATTCGTAAGAAATAATGAAGGAATGAGCTGCTATTTATAGAAAAATAGAATGCATAGTAACTAATCCATGAACGGTCCAGATTGATTACTTTAATCTGACGGTCCATATTTAAAGAAAAATCTTTTAAATAAAATATAATATATTCTATTTATAGAATAACTTTAATAAAGTATTCTGTTTTATATAAAAAGATGTTTCTGTTTTATTACGTTAATAATACGAATAAAACAAAACGTCATTATCGCTAAATAATTCATATTATTAACTGACAATAATTGAATCAAACTGAGTGACTTCTCACATAAGCATTAATAATCAATACTGTGTGCTACTATGCAACCACACGTATTACTGTACTTTTACTACCGAGTAGTTCAACAGTAACAATGGTAAAATTTTCGCCGTTATTTTTAATAAAATATTTTTGTCGTTTTCTCAATCCGACAATAATTCCGTTGTGGGGTCCACCAATGATTGTGTCGTTGTACGAATATTCCCTGTTAAAACGAATATTCCCTGACCAATCGAATATTATATAACAACTTGCGTACTTTGCAAAATTTATAAATATTACCCACAACTATAACATTATATCAAATTAACTCCATAATATTCAAAAATGATATTTATAGAAAATTCATCTTTATTTATAAAAGTTGGGGTCTTACAACCTCCCCTTCTTATGAAATTTCGCCCTCGAAATTAGGGTACGTACCTGGTATGTCGAAGAGGTAAGGATACCTTGATTTCATTTCAGATTCTAACTCCCAAGTCATTTCCTCAACATTGTGGTTTCTCCACAAAACTTTGACTTGAGGTATAACCTTGGAGCGTAGAATATGTTCCTTCTTATCCAAGATTTGAACAGGAACTTCTTCATACGTCAAATCTTCCGCTATTTCGTCCGGTTCTAACTCAATAATGTGGTTCGGGTCTTCCACATATTTGCGTAACATGGATATGTGAAAAACGTTATGAACACGAGACATACTTGGCGGTAAAGCGAGTCTATAAGCCACAGTTCCTACTCGATCGAGGATTAAAAATGGACCGATGAATCGAGGATTGAGCTTTCCTCTCTTTCCAAATCTCGTAACTCCTTTCCATGGAGCAACACGTAAGAACACATGATCTCCTACATCAAATTCCACGTCCTTTTGATGAAGATCAGCATAACTCTTTTGTCGATCTTGTGAGGTTTTTATACGTTGTCGGATCGTTTGAATCTTTTCTGTAGTCATACGTACCAACTCCGGTCCCAACAACGTTGCTTCACCCACCTCATCCCAGCATACTGGAGAACGACATTTTCTTCCATACAATGCTTCGAATGGAGCCATGCCAATACTTGCTTGATAACTGTTGTTGTAGGAAAACTCCACCAATGGTAAGAACTTGTCCCAACTTTCCTTGAAGTCAAAGACACAGAGTCTTAATAGATCTTCAAGAGTTTGAATAGTCCTCTCTGATTGTCCGTCCGTCTGAGGATGATATGCTGAACTAAATCGTAACTCCGTGCCCATAGCTTTTTGTAAACTAACCCAAAATCGTGAAGTGAATCTTGGGTCTCGGTCAGAAACTATGGATACTGGCATACCATGCAGTCTTACAATCTCGTTTATGTACATACGAGCAAGACGTTCAAGTGTATAAGTTTCTCGTATCGGTAAGAAATGAGCAGACTTGGTCAATCTATCAACAATGACCCAAATCGCATCAATACCTTGAGAAACCCTAGGAAGACCGGTAACGAAATCCATGGTAATGTGCTCCCACTTCCATTCTGGAATTTCAAGTGGTTGCAATGGACCTTTTGGTACTTGATGCTCCGCTTTGACTCGTTGACAAGTTAGACACCTTGAGATAAACAACGCTATCTCTCTCTTCATATTGCTCCACCAAAATGTATGACGAAGATCATGATACATTTTGGTACTTCCAGGATGGATTGCAAACGGTGTGTTGTGCGCCTCCATCATGATTTCATACTTTAAATCAGGGTTGTTAGGAACACAAAGTCTGGAGTTGACTCGAAGTATTCCTTCTTCATCGATTCTTGCTTCCGGCATAGCACCTTCTTGCACTTTCTTCCTCATACGCATCAGCTCCAGGTCTGTAGCTTGAGCAGCTTTAACTTTATCGATTAAAGTCGGTTCTACTCGTATATTCGTCATCATCACATGGGTCCCTGGAGTCTTTAACTCTATCTCCATCCTTTGCAAATCACACAAAATGGGCCTTTGTGTTGACAATATCGCACTCGTACTTGCATATGATCTTCTACTCAATGCGTCAGCTACCACGTTCGCTTTTCCAGGATGATATTGAATGGTATGATCATAATCTTTCAACAGTTCAAGCCAACGTCGTTGTCGCATGTTGAGTTTCTTTTGAGTGAAGAAATATTTGAGACTTTTATGATCCGTAAAGATCTCCACCTTCTCCCCATACAAGTAATGCCTCCAAATTTTAAGTGCAAAGACAACAGCTGCCAACTCTAGATCATGAGTAGGATAATTCCTCTCATATTCCTTGAGTTGTCTTGATGCATAGGCTATGACTTTTCCATGTTGCATGAGAACGCATCCCAACCCTTTGCTCGAAGCATCACTGTAGATGACAAATCCCTCCGAGCCAGATGGTATTGTTAGAACAGGTGCTGAAATGAGTCTCCTCTTGAGTTCTTGAAAACTCTGCTCACATTCTTCGCTCCAACCGAACTTTGTATCTTTCCGAGTCAGCTGAGTTAATGGAGTAGCGATTCGAGAAAATCCTTCCACGAATCTCCGATAATAACCAGCTAGACCGAGAAAGCTACGTACTTCGGTTACTGATTTAGGTTGCTCCCAGCTTTGAATAGCTTCAATCTTTGCCGGGTCAACAGATATTCCACGACTTGATACTACGTGCCCAAGGAATGCTACCTCTTCCAGCCAGAACTCGCATTTCTTCAACTTGGCATAAAGTTTGTATTCACGAAGCTTTTGGAGTACCAGCCTCAAGTGTTGCTCATGATCTTCACGGCTTTTGGAATAAACAAGGATGTCATCGATAAAGACGACCACAAAGTGATCCAAATATTCCTTAAATACCCTGTTCATCATATCCATGAAGGCAGCAGGAGCATTAGTCAATCCAAAAGACATAACTAAAAATTCATAATGCCCGTACCGAGTTCTAAAAGCCGTCTTTGGAATATCCTCAGTTCTAACCTTCAGCTGATGATATCCAGAACGAAGATCGATCTTTGAAAAGAATTGTGCTCCTTGCAACTGGTCAAACAGGTCATCAATACGTGGCAATGGGTACCTATTTTTGATGGTGACATGATTCAACTCCCGATAATCAATACAAAGTCGCATACTCCCATCTTTCTTCTTCACGAACAGAACAGGAGCACCCCAAGGAGAAGTACTAGGACGAATAAAACCAATGTCTAACAATTCCTGCAGTTGGGTCTTTAACTCCTGAAGTTCAATAGGAGCCATTCGATATGGGACTTTGGAAATGGGTTTTGTACCGGGTTCAAGGTCGATACAAAATTCAATTTCACGCTCTGGGGGTAGGCCAGGAAGTTCTTCGGGAAATACGTCAGGAAATTTATTAACAGAAATATCATTCAAAGCTGACGTATTTTTGTTTAGATCTGTGACATGAGCTAAGAAAGCTTGACATCCGTTTTTCAATAAACGAATAGCTTTATGGCTTGAGATGACAGCGATTGATTTTAATGGTTTGGTTGCTTGAATTCGCATAATAGGTCGATTAGGAATATGAAAGCTAACAACCTTACGAAAATAATCAATTTTTGCATGATGAGTAGTTAACCAATCAATCCCTAGAATCACGTCAAATGCAAGTATTTTTAATGAAATAAGATCGACAGGTAATGTGTGGGTACCAACTTGAACCAAACAAGACTTATAAACCGTGGATGTAATGAAGGTTTCTCCCAATGGAGTTTCAACTGCTAAGTCAAAGTCTAATTTCTCCGGAATCAAATTTAATCGATGAGCGCAAGTAGGAGAAATAAAAGAATGGGTAGAACCGGTATCAAATAAAGTATAGACTTCGTTAGAGTTTATGATAAGCTTACCCGTGATGACCTCATTCGGGTTCCTTGCTTTCTGGGAGTTCACAACAAACGCTCTCCCTTGCACAACCGGTTTTGACTTTTCTGGGACGGCCTTTGGTGCCTCCATCCTAGCTGAATTTGTCTTCGGTAAACGACAAAATCGGGCTAAATGACCTTCTCTTCCACAATTATAACATGCTTTGGACGGCATCGCGCAGTTTGGACTGATGTGCCCCTCCCCTCCGCATTTGAAACATATGATAGGTGGTCGTTCTCCTTCCTTAACGACAGGTGCTGGTGCTGACGTCTTTCCATCATTGTTGAATCTCCTCTTCTTGAAATGCCCATTCTTATTGTTTTGGCCCTGATTACCACCGAAGTGGTTACCATTTCTGGCCTGTTGATTCCCTCCACACTTGTTGTCACCGCTTCGATGACTGCTCTCACTGGTATTATCATTTTGCCGGCTGCTCTCTTTTGGTTGCGTTGTCTCGTTATCGCGCTCCACCAACTGAGCCCTATTTACAACATCTGAATACAAACACAATTTATGAGAAACAAGATGTTGACGTATCTCCGGCTTCAAACCTCTTAAAAACATACGCGTCATTCTTTCTTCATTATCCACCAGGTGGGACGCAAACCGGGATAACTCCGCAAATTTTGCCTCGTACTGCGACACGGTCATATTATTCTGCTCCAATTTGATGAACTCCACTTCCTTCATGTGACGAATACTCTCGGAAAAGTATTTGTCGTTAAACAGCTCTTGGAACTTCTCCCAAGACATCTTCAGTGCGGCAGGTTGAGTACGCTTTATCGATTCCCACCAGTAATCTGCCTCTCCTCGCAACATAAAGGCGGCAAAGGGAATCTTTTGCTCCTCGGAGCAACCCAAGACATCAAATATCTTGGTGATCTGCTTTATCCATGTTTCAGCTACAAGTGGTTTGGGTTCTCCCTTAAACTCCGGTGGTCCCAGCTCCTTAAACTGTTTAGCGGTGACCGCCAGAGAGTTTCCAGTATTTCCACCTACGTTGTGGACAGGAGCCGCTTTCACCTGTTGTTGCATGAATTGCATAAAGCCTCTAAACATTTGATCATTCATCATTTGGTCAGTGTTGTTGTTTGCATGAGGATTGTCACCTTCCTGATGCACATTATCCTGATTATTGATATGAGGTGAATCAACAGTCGCCTGTGCTCCATTGCTATTCTCAACATTCTCAGATGCTATTTTCAGATACTGCCACAAAATAAAAATTAATTGATATGTCATATTTTATCCTTATATTATAACCGACCAATTAAATACCATGCAAATAAACTTAGGTAGGTCATTCTAGCGAAGGAATTCCCCGTCTCTCCCCTCCTAGCTCTATTCTCACATCTTAGCCAGGGATCATATCCCTAAGCTCTGATACCAACTGTGACGCCCCCAAAATTAGGTATACATCACCCATCTTGGGTCGTCAGATACATAGTACAAAATACAAATACAACTTACTAATACAACTGTCGTGTACAATACGACAAAACATAAACTGTGAGTTTGAATACAAATATTATCTTCTAGAGAGTATTCATACTCAAAAGGAGTCCTCATTACATTTATTAACACACCATTACATAGAATAGTGAGGACTACTAACTAATACTATCATTCGGACCATCACTCCGTTCCCCGACTTGCCCCAGCTACGTTCTCATTTCCTGAAGAGAACAGTGAAAGAAAGGGTGAGCTCAACTAGCCCAGTAAGAAATATTATGACTAAGATAATGCAGAATAAATTATCATTAGCCTTCAACAATGTTAAACTGATAAAATATAATAGACATCAAGTTTAACTGTAGCGGAACAAGCAATCCATTAAGAGAGTCAAGTAGAAAATAAACTCTACTATCTTTTATGATTTAAAAGATTTTTCAACACTGTGATCGCTGAGACTCAGCTTAATAAAATAATCCACATCATCGAATCACCCCTGCACTACGGCCAAGGATATTCGTATATTCATTAATGGTCATGATCATGCCAACAACTGTCCATCAATGCACTACGGGCCAATGAAGACTTTTACCACATCATTCGTAACATTACGGTCATGATTACACCGAATAATCCCTGGTCATAATCATACCAAGTCCATCTATGCACTACAGGCCACAGATGACTTTCAACAGAATATAAACATGAGGATGATGACAATGATATAAGAATTCAATAAAACAAGTTCAAGAATTAATTTATCCAAGAATTAACAACGCCCAATTTGTCAACATGATACTACTTTGTGGAGTAAAATTCAAGAATGATCAGGAGAATATTTTCATGAATAGATACTAGATGAAGCGCAAATGTCAAGGATATTCCACAAATTTCATGGAGTATAGAAGTCAAAACTTAACAAACTGAGTATAATAAAGAATGGAATAACAAAAGAAATCACCATGCATGCGATAGACCGCACAGACAGGTTATTCCAACAGAATAATAAATAATGGAACCAGGTCCGGCGTAAACGCACAGACAGGATATTCCGACAGAATAATAAATAATGGAACCAGGTCCGGTGTAAAACACACAGACAGGATGTTCCAACAGAATAATAATAAAAACGGAACCAGGTCCGGTGTAAAACACACAGACAGGATGTTCCAACAGAATAATAATAAAAACGGAACCAGGTCCGGTGTAAAACACACAGACAGGATGTTCCAACAGAATAATAGAAGAATGTCACCAAGTATAGGGTAGACCACGTATACAGGTTATTCCAACAGAATAATAAGAAATGGAATAACAACAGTTCTCTTCATGAATAAGAAAGAATAACACCCCTTACCGTTTTAAAGACGAGCTGAAATAAGGAAGTAGTTAAGTAGCAGAATACTCTTCTTCTCTCTCTCTATAGTTTCTCTCTATAGTTTCTCTCTCTAGAGTTCAGTGAATTCGTAAGAAATAATGAAGGAATGAGCTGCTATTTATAGAAAAATAGAATGCATAGTAACTAATCCATGAACGGTCCAGATTGATTACTTTAATCTGACGGTCCATATTTAAAGAAAAATCTTTTAAATAAAATATAATATATTCTATTTATAGAATAACTTTAATAAAGTATTCTGTTTTATATAAAAAGATGTTTCTGTTTTATTACGTTAATAATACGAATAAAACAAAACGTCATTATCGCTAAATAATTCATATTATTAACTGACAATAATTGAATCAAACTGAGTGACTTCTCACATAAGCATTAATAATCAATACTGTGTGCTACTATGCAACCACACGTATTACTGTACTTTTACTACCGAGTAGTTCAACAGTAACAATGGTAAAATTTCCGCCGTTATTTTTAATAAAATATTTTTGTCGTTTTCTCAATCCGACAATAATTCCGTTGTGGGGTCCACCAATGATTGTGTCGTTGTACGAATATTCCCTGTTAAAACGAATATTCCCCGACCAATCGAATATTATATAACAACTTGCGTACTTTGCAAAATTTATAAATATTACCCACAACTATAACATTATATCAAATTAACTCCATAATATTCAAAAATGATATTTATAGAAAATTCTTCTTTATTTATAAAAGTTGGGGTCTTACAATAAGTTTTATAATAAATTATTTTATTTGATTGAGGAGTTTATTTTATTTAATTTTTAAATTGTTGTCCTTGTGAACTTGTGTTTGATTTGTTGAATTAGGATGACGATTATTGTTCAATTTAAAGTAATGTTTCTGTAGTGACTTTTATGTAATTTTCGTACTTGTATTTCATTGATCATTGTCTGCCTTCTCATTGTTGTGGTATAAGGTTACTTTTCTTGCTTCTTATGGGCTTCAGCCTTTGGGTGCTTTTTTAGGGAAGACTATATGATTTACATTGGGATTGGGAGCGTGGTCCTGCATTAGGACTTGTATTCTTTTTAGGTGTTATAATTGGAGGATGCCTCGTTTTTTGCTTGTTTACTCTCTTCTTTCTACCATAATAGTCTTTTATCCCAAAGATATAATTCAGGAATAGAAACATCATATATATGTATAGTTTGGACATAATACTCTTTCCTTTGGCATCGTCTTACCTGTATAATCTGATATAGACCTGAATTGATATTGCTGTATTCAAAAGATGATATTCTTTTAATCTTAGAACACTAAATCGTTCTATTAACTTCCTTTTTTTCCCTGCACACAATCCCTAATATATTGGAAACAAAAATCTTATAAAGAATCAACAACTGTGGTTTATCATTTTCTAATTTAAAAAATAGTTTACTTGAGATCCAGACTTTTTATGCACCTCGGAAAACTGTAAAAAGCAAGGACCTGCAATCTTGGATTTTTGATGTTTGTTTTTAATACAGTTAAAACTGACATTGGAACTGTACTAGGAAAAATGGAGTTCACACCATGAGGGAAGGTCTATAAACTTATTTGATACCCGTTTGGATCCAAAAGCTTTACTCATATAATAGTCCTTTCTTCTTTAAGTTTTTGTTACATAGGGCTCTTAACTTATATACGTTTTTAAAAGTATCTTATGGGAGAACCACATCAACACTTTTATTCCCCAATCTTGCAAAAACACACCGGAAAAAAGCCTCAGAATCTGCTCTTCTCAAGAACCATGCCTTTCTGCACATAATTCAACTGATGGTTTCTTTGATTGAGATTTTGCACAAAGAATAGCTAGTGGGACTAGAGGCTGGACCATAATCCATGGAGAGGTTAACCATTGCATTTCTAGACTCCAAGAGCTTGTAGGTTCTTTGAATGAACCCAACAACACTTGTGTAGGGTTTTCTGTATGAGGCGGTTTAAACCAATATTATCCAGAAACCATGGGAATGTGCTTCTCTCGGTACCCTTTTTTGTTAGAAAGGGTTTGTGTGGTATATTCTTAGAGAAAGATAGAATATGATACCCTCTACCATACAAACAGAGAGAGAGAGAGTTTTACATGATTTATGACATTGCTTTATTTGTTTCATTTATCTTTAATATTTATTCATTTCGTTCGTAACTGTATGTATTCTGTATGCTGAAAATGATAGAGAGAGAGACATAGAGAAAGAGACGAGAGTTTTACATGATTTATGACATTGCTTTATCTGTTTCATGTCTTTAATATTCATTAATATTCATTCATTTCATTTCAATCTGTATATATTCTATAGGCTGAAATGTTTTTGGTTTTTACTTGTCAGTTCTTTACTGAATCTACATGGCAGTCTTTGAGTGAAAAGCAGAAACAAATTTTGTGCCTTTGTCTATATTATGCAGCTAACTGGATGCGAGAACTGGTAAGTGTAGAGGCTTGATGTTGTAATGCAAATAATGTAGTTCTGTAATTTGACAATACTTCACAGGATTTATATAGAACCTAACAATTTTGATGCTACTTAGATTAATGCTTTCTGTACTCAAGTTGCTGAAAGATTGGATAGCATAAGCCAAACAACGGAGAAGGAAATTATTGCCAAGCTATTGAAGCGCTTGAGAAACCTTGTGTATGTTTTCATGAACTTCACTGTCTTGTGCTTTGGCAATTGTTGTGGCATTCTTTGTTTGAGACATTAGGGTGATGGTAGAGGATTGTGTTTGTTCCTTGATGGTGGAGGAGTTCCTTTCTTATCAAGGTTTTGGAATAAAAAATGATAAGGTTTAGTGAATATTTTTCTATCCTCTGGGTTGTATAGAAAGAGATGAATGACTGTAACAACTTGCTTTTAATTCTTTGTGGGATAGAATTCATGTGTACGTATGTCATGGGTGTCTTTAGAGAGGATTTCTATTTCAGAATAGAGGGGTTGAAGGGCTGTCCAGCTGAGCACAATATTACCTGGAATGCTGTTTGTTTCAGCTTGTGTATGGGAATGAGGTATGCTAGAGGCTAAAACGTAGTACGTTAGGGTAGCTTTATATGAGTGTGTATAGTAAGGAACTCTCTTAGAATCTAAATGCAATAAAACTATGTTTCATGTAAGATTTTTAATTGAATCAATAATTTGATTGTTGCATAAATAAATTGATTGTTGTAAAAATGTAATGTTTGAGTATCCAATACTAGGTTAGGATATTGATATTTGTGTAATTATAGATAAATTACAAAAAATATATTTTAGTATGCTAAATTTAAATATCAGTATGCTAAATGTATAGTATTGGTACATAAGAGTACCATGTTTGGTAACGGGAGTAACATAGTTGCCATGGCGACGCATGGCGTTAGCCGACCGCCTGGATGCCATTGCGGCGTATGGCAACAAGTCGTTCACAGCGTACAATTTATATATTATTTATTTTACTTCACAAGTATATTGACAATAAAATTTCGTAGACATTATAACCCAAAACATAACACAATGAAATACCATTAAAAAACATTCACAAAAAAAAAATTATTGAATTTATTTCAACAATTGACCCAAATAAGAAATAATTCATCAAGTTAAAATATTAAAGTAATACCTATTTTTATTTTTGAGTGTATTACTAGTTTAATTAGTACTTAATACAAAATAAATATTAGTAATTAGTATTGAATTTAATTCATCAAATTAAAATATCAACATATTATCATTTTTAATTTTTAATTTTGAATGTGTTATTAATTTTGCAAGCACCAACTACTAAATAAATATTAGGCTCCAACATGTAGTAGACAGTAGTAATGTAGTAGTACTAGTATAATTAAATCAAATGGTTCAAAATAATCCTTGTTATATGGAGACTGGAGTTTACAAAATGACAAATATATTAATATAATACATGGGATAGTGGATAATGGGATACATCAAATTCCATTTACATAATATAATATGATATTTTTTGCTTAACATGTTGCATGCAGCACATGGGATAGTGGAGAGTGTCCTTCGAATATAATATATAATATGATATTTTTTTGCTTAACGTTAACTTGCATGTCCAATTAAAAAGGTACAAGTGTCCAACCAAGTAACAAGTGGAAGCACTGAAGCATAAACTAAGAAAGTAGTCAAAGCACTGCAGATAAAGAAACAAAAAAAATTAACGGGGAAGAAAAAAAAAGAGAAAAGCAGCGTCGTCACCAGAGAAGAAGAGAAAAGAGAAAATACTTGCAAAGAGAAAGCAGTGTCGTCGTCAGACTTCGATCTCGCGCCGATCGTGAAGCGATCGGAGTAGTCAATAGCCGTCGTCGGTCAGACTTTGCGTCATCTCCCCTTTATAGTCTTCTATTGGGAATCGCGACCTAGGGCCAGTTTTGTCTTCCCCGGAGCGACGTCGTTTTCTGTATTTTTAACCCAGTATGCATTTGGGTCGATCCATACCCACAGTGGCCAATTGTTAACCCCTTAATGGGTTGACATGGGCTTGGTATGCGGGACGCCCAGATAGCATGTCAAGCCAAGCCTTGGCACTTAGTTGTGGGGCAAGGTGTGTGCGTGCGGCAATGTGCAGCAGCGTGCGGCAGCAGTCGGTAGCCAAGGGCGCTGTGCGCACGTAGTCGTTAAATGAGTTTGACACAGTCATTTGAAGCAATGACCAGCGTTGTGCAGTAGTGGGTGACACTAGGCAGCAAGTTGGGTCATTGTGCAGCAAATGGGCTATGTCAGAAAACTAGCAAATCTAGAGGGTTTGCATTATGCTTCCTCGGACAGGTCTGATGTCTAGTGCTGGCAGTTTGAAATTTTTCATAAGTGCTACTATAGGGGGGTTGCTTCGTGAAGGTCACCCAGGACCATGGGCAGGTGCCATGGGCGATTAGTGTTGGACGTTGGGACATTGTTGGGCTCCCCTACAACAATGTCTAACATCGGTTTGGGTTGCTTGAATCAAATCAAAGACTTGTTAATGGGCTGGGCATGAACGAGCAAGAACGCTGCTGAGCGTGGTATCGGTTGGGCATGGCATAGGCGTGCGCCTAGCATGTCAAGGCATGGCATGGGCGAAGCTTAGCATGCAAAAAGGCTATAGCATGTGGACAGACGTACGGGTTGGACGTGCACAGCAAACTTGGACAGCACCTTAGGCAAGTGTTGGGCTAGTGAGAAATTTGTAGGCCAAATGGACAGCATCTTCTGGCAACATAATTGAGCAACCTGATTGGGCAACGTCTTAGGCTGAGACATCAAAAAGGTGGGCTGACACTATGGGCAGTTTGGATTGGATGACTGGAGCATGACCAAACTGACTGGCAGTTGTGGACAGTTGCTGGCAATCAACCTCCTTGCACATGACTGGCATGTCTCCAGCCAGTTGCACATCATGGGGCGCCTAATACCTGTTGGTGGGCGGTTGATGAGAAGTTGCACATCATGGGGCGCACACATCTGTTAATGGGCAGTTGAGGAGCAGTTGATGGGCAGTTGATGGGCAGTTGGACATCATGGGACGCACACATCTGCCAGTGGGTAGTTAGCAGGCAGTTGCTGAATCAAAACGCTGATTTCCTATTGGTTCTGAATGACCTAGCAGTTGGGGATGTCAACTGCAGCCTAATGTGTATTTATATGTACAGCCAAGGGCTTGGCAAGGCAGAGATCACTGAGCAAGTTTAGCTTGCAAGCCCCTAGTCATATATTGTAATCCTTGTTATTGAGTGAGCAATAAAAGGTTGAGACGTTGTCCTGTAAGCACTGTTGGCTTGTGTGTGTGTGGCTTGTTTATACAGACTGTGCTTGTGTGATTGACTGGTTGGGCGAACCAGTGCATCACAAGGAGGACATAGACGCGAAAAAAAGTGTCAGATTGTGCACCCTGACACCAACCACTGTAGCTCGCTCATGCAACAATTCATCGACGAGTCGTCTGCGCTCAACTTGCAAACCTCCACTAAGTCGCTCAGATGCCTTGTCCTCTTCGGAGCGACTGGACTATTTGGTAACTCTGATTAACAACTATGGTGAGTACCAATACATGGTTCGATAGGTCAATAAGACTATTTGGTAACTCTGATCCAGGATTAAGGACTTCACATTTTTTCACTGTAACTCGGATTTAATTAGGATTGGAAGGAAACACTTATTTTAGGTGCTATATTTAGATTTTAATATGTTCCACCTAGGGAGAGCTCCTCTCACATTTATCTTATCTTCTATTATCTTCTATTGGTAAAATCTCTTTCTATTAGTGTACACCTTTTTTTGTTTTATGTTTCATTGTATTTGTTTTATGTTTATAGTTTTTGTCCTTTCAATATATTTTATTAATCTTTATTTTTATTTTATTCTTTATATATTTTTAATCTATTTTATCTTTTATTTTCCTACTTTTAATTTTTCATATAAGATTCGTTTTCAGCCTGCCCCAACTAGTTCGTCATAAAAGACATTGTTGAGTTGAGTAAAATCTTCTTTTACATTTTGTTTTGTTTTATATTTACGTTGTCGAGTTGAGTTGTATCTTCTCTCTCATCTTCTTTTATATTAATAAAACATACCATACTTGAGTGCATGGCTCCATTTTTTAGAGTTCTATGGTTCTTCTGGCATTTATTATTTATGATGTAGTATACTAAATGCTACCTTTATTAGGAAAAAGCATTTTTAGTTACTTTGGGGGCTTATGTGTGCATGCACCATATGCAATAGTAAGGGGTAACCCTCTGCCACTCACAATAAGAAGAAAGATAAAAAGATCATCCCATTAGTTAACAAATAACTCCAACCACTGATTTAAGTTCTTTGGTTCAGGAATGATGAGGTGTGTATGATGTCCTTAGCTCGAATATCATGGGATTATTATGTAAAAGGGGGCTGAATGTTATTTAGTTATTTATTTATCAGTTGTTTATTTATTTAATTTGTTGGACTTTTTATTTATTGGTTTATTTCAGTATTGAGTTATTTATTTAGAGGCCCAGTTGTTACTTGACTTTAGGGTTATTAGAGTTTTTCTTAAAAATATACTTGTAAGTCATGTGAGACTCTTAACACTTTGATATTAAAATTATTTTAATTATTGGTTGCGATCAATACCATTTTCCTCCCTCATGCGTTGGGAAACCCTAGGGGTAGTGGTTCTCCTACGGTTGGATCACCCTAGTTCTCTTAATTATCTTTATTGATTTACTACTTCCAATTAATTATGTGTTCATTAATTTTTGTCCTACACCATATTGGCATCAGACCTTGGTTTCTACATCAATTTCTTATTTTTTGGGAAATCTTGGAATTTTTTTAAAATAAAATAAAAAACTGTTCATCGGAGTGTTGTTCATTGTCAGAGTTACTGTTTATCGATAGAATTACTGTTTATCGCGATTCATTGTTCATCCAAAAAAACCATGCTGCTGTTGTTGCGTTGTTTTTGGAAATAGGGAGATAACCTTAACTTTCATAATTTAAATTAAAAAGCCTTGCAAATTACCTTTTAGTAACCCAAACTTCTGCTCTCCATTTAAATATTGCTCCACATATTATTAGTTTACATTTTCACCCCTGTTTCTTGCATAAAGAGCCCTAAAACTTTAACCTCAACACTTTTCATCCCAGTCTCATACTTTTTGATCAATTAGGTAAAAAAAGAGTAAAAATTTCATTTTTGAATATTAGGATTTTAAATACTTAAATCACTTGAATTCCTTTCGTTCATTAGTACTGAAAATTTGAAAGCTTGTTTTGGATTTATTCTTTTAAATTGCATATTATTCCATTTAGTTGCATATTATATAATTATTATTATTAGCTTTTGAGATTGCGATTGCATAGGCTTAGAGTTGTAATTTTAATTTGCTTCAATTAAATTTTTGTATTGTCTCAGCTTTGCACTTGCATTTGCATTTGCATTATGACTACACGTACCCAAGCTGCTTTAGAAGAAATTCAGGACTAATTAGTGGCCATAGTTGCACAACTGGGTCAAATAAATGATAGGATCACACACATCGAATAAAGACGGCTTGTAGTGGAACCCCAGGGGAATAATGAGAATGGGCATGTCAAAAACTCACATGTTAGCACCATGAACATCCTAGGCATGATCCTTATGATGATGACTATAGGAAAATCAAGGAAAATGCACACGAGTTTGACAGTAAATTTGATCCTAATGCTTTCCTTAATTGGTTGTCTAGTATGGAGAAGTATTTTGAGTGGTATGAGATGTCTGAGGATAGAAAGATGCGATTCGCCAAAATGAAATTGGTGAAATTGGATAGTTTATTCTGGTTAGGGGTTGAGAGAGACTTACAGCGTCTAGGGGAGCCATCTATCAAACATTAGGGGAGATAAAAACTTGCCTAAAGCAATATTATTTACCGATATACCGATAGGTTAATGGATGAGTATGACAACTTTTGTCAGGATAATAGTATGTCTGTTGCTGATTACATCTGCAAATTTAGAGAGTTGACAAATGGATGTAGGATTAGTGAGAGTGATAGATTGACCATTATGAAGTTTAAGAATGGGTTATGACCTGAACTTCAATCACACAGTCTGACCAGTGGCATCACTATCTTAGATGACCCTTTCCAGTCAACTTTAGATAATGAGTATAAGTTATAGGGTATCACTAGGAGAGTCTTTTCTTACTTAGGCCAACCCAGTGGCCTAAATTTCTCGCAGAGTAAACCTTTCCCCACTTCTCAGGCGTCTTCTAGGGCCATTTCGTGACAGATGGAAGGGTGTAGCTGTACACAACTCTCTGTCTACTGCCTAGAAGAGATGCTTTACATGCCAGATGTTAGGGCACAAGTATTTTAAGTTCCCCAATCGCAATTGCCAGCGGGTAACAATAGTGTGGGAAACTTCAAAAGAGGAGGGGGATATTGTAAGGGCTGAAGCCGAGGTTGAGTATGACTCGCAGGATGAGGAGGCTGATGAGCACCTAGAGGAGATGGGTAATCAGGTAGGTGTCATGAGGTGTGTTTTCACGAGTCATAGGAGAGAGGATGATTGGAGGAGAACCACTATATTTTAGACCTACATCAAAGTAGGTGGTGTCTCTTTTAAGTTGATCATCGATGGGGGTAACTGCTTAAATGTGGAGTTCACCTTACCATGGATGATGGACGAAGCTAAGGCAGAACCATATCCCTAGCCTTTTTGCGTCACTTGGGTTTTTTGTGTCAAAGAGATGTCTACCGCCGATCTACCTTCAGGGCTATGAGAAGAGTATTTGGTGTGATGTCCTTCCTATCGATGTTGCACATATTCTACTAGGACGACCTTGGTTATATTTGGTTATATGATAGTGATGTGACTCATTATGGGAGGATGAACACGTGTTTATACACAAGGGGCAAAAAAATATCATTAGCACCTGTGAGACCTCGAGTGTCATCCAAGAGCCAACCAAAGGAGACTAGTTTACTTACCCAACAAACTAAATCACTCCATATTCTTAATAGAAATGAGTTTAGCAGAGTGTTTTGGAGGAGAAGGTTGTGTATGCAATAGTCGCTAGAGAGATGAGAGATGTTCCTGAGGAGATTACTAGAGATAGTCCTAGTGATGTTAGACAAATTTTACATGAGTTTGCCGATGTTATACTTAGTGAGTTGCCCGATGGGTTACCACATCTTAGGGACATACAACATGTCATTGACCTTGTTTTGGGGTTTTCTTTACCTAACCTGCCACATCATAGGATGCATCACATAAAGCAGACCGAGATGAGACGACATGTAAGTGAGTTGTTGAGGAAGGGCTTTGTTAGAGATGGTCTTAGCCCTTGTGCCGTTTCAACCTTATTCACCCATAAGGCTGATGAGAGTTTAAGGATGTGTTGTGATAGCCGAGCTAGATCACCGTCGAGTATAGGTTTTCCATACCTAGGCTTGATGACATGATAGATATGATGACTAGGGCTCGTGTTTTCACCAAAATAGACTTGTGGAGTGGATACCATGAAATCTGCGTCCGAGAGGGAGATAAATGGAAGATTGCCTTTAAGACATGGGTTAGACTTTGAGTGGTTAATTTTACCTTTTGGCTTAACCAATGAACCCATCACATTTATGAGATTTATGAATCAGGTGCTACGTTGGTCTATTTTGATGACATCCTCATTTACAGTAAAACTCGAGAGGAACACTTCACTTACGAGAGATTCTAGTAGTTCTTCTACGTGAGGAACTTAATGTTAATTTGAAGAAGTGTTCTTTTGCTCAGAAGTCAGCCATTTTCCTCTGGTTTGTGATCTCCAAAGAGGGGGTTTCTGCCGACCCCAAGAAAGTAAAGACTATTAATGAGTGGCTTGAACCTTCTAATATTCACGAAGCTTCCATGGGCTAGCTACATTTTATAGGAGGTTGATTAGAGGATTTAGTACCATTATGGCTCTCATCACTTATAGTTTGAAAAAGGGAGAGTTCGTTTGGTCTAAATCGGCTACCAAAGCCTTTGTGGAAATCAAGAATAGGTTGACACAAGCACCTGTTCTCGTACTACCAGACTTTAGTATAGTGTTTGAGGTAGCATGCCTTTAGGCTTAGGGATAGGGGGGAGTGCTTAGTCAGGAGGGTCCTCCGATAGCGTTCTTTAGTGAGAAATTGAATGAGGCCCGACAAAAGTAGTATACCTATAATAGGAAGTTTATGCTATAGTCCAGGCGCTTAGATATTGGCGATATTATTTGTTGCATAGGGAGTTTGTTTTTTACTCTGATCATCAGGTACTCTAATACCTTAGCTCCCAAAAAGAAGTTGAGTTATCGACACATTAGGTGGGTAAAGTCAGTGTTCTAAAAATTCCCGCCTAGGTCCGCCTAGGCCCCTCTTAGGCGTTACGCCCCCTTGGCGCCAGGCCCCCTTTGGTTCCTCGCCTAGGCACCAGGCCTCCCTGGCGCTTCACCTAGGCCCAAAGCGACAAAAAAATCCTTCCAAAAAATTAGGCGGGACCTAGGCGGGGTCTAGGCAGAGAGTTTTTTTTTTAATTTTAATAACTATCCAAACCAGATCTTGATATATTTACTTTTTCTAATAATTTACCATATTCATAATATATGTAGCATATCAAATCACAACAGGAAGTGAACAATATCAAGTCAAAATAGATAATTTTATTACAGTTGTAATTTTTTGAACTTGTACCAATCTCAAATTATATAAATGATGATATATTTGTAATATTTAGTTTAATTCAATATAATTCTTAAATTTATGTTTAATTTCTTGAGTTTAATATTAAATTAAATTTTTAAAATTTAAAATTTTATTATTTTATAGCAATCTTGTTTATGAATAAAATTAATACGTTAAAAATATGTTTGTATTTGAGCAATTGCATGTTTGTGTTTGAACTTTGACATTAGCAATATGGATGTGTATGAACTTTAAGCAAATACCTTTATTATCTTTATTATAGATTGTTTTGCTTTATATTATTGTTTTGTTTGGATAAATGTAAGATAAAATATTAAAATTGGCTTAAAATAAAAAATTCCGCCCAGGTCCCCTAAGCGCTAGGCCCCCTAGGTGCTAGGCCCCCCTAGCCTCCCGCCTTTTAGAACATTGGGTAAAGTTTATTCAGGAGTATTCTTTTGTCCTTGAGCATTGCAAAGGGACAGAGAATGTGGTTGTTGATGCATTGGGTGGGGTGTCCATCCTTGTCAACTCTTTGAGAGTGAAGGTTGTGGGATTTGAACGCATTATCCAAGAGTACCCTATTTGTCGAGACTTTAGTGACATTTATGCTGCACTACAGAATCCTAGTTCCCCATCCTCTAGTGATTTTCGTATCCATGAGGATATCTTTTTAAGGGCACCCACTTGTATATTCCTACTACATCGATGCGTGAGTATTTATTGTGGGAGTTACATACAGGAGGATTAACTAGACACTTTGGTCGAGATAAGACCATTGCCATTGTTTAGGATATGTTCTTTTGGCCTAGCCTCAATATAGATGTAGCTCGTGTTGTTTCTGAGTGCCGCACATGTCAGACTGCTAAGGATAGGAAGCAGAACACGAGTGTGTACACTAAAATTTCAATTTCCCATGCACCTTGGGAGGATCTTAGTATTGATTGTGTCCTGGGGTTACCGAGGACTCAGAGGGGTCATGATTTAGTTTTTGTTGTAGTGGACCGTTTCACTAAGGCGACGCATTTTATTCCTTGCAACAAAATTGATAATGCCTTACATATTTTCATGATTTTCTTTAGTGAGGTATTGAGATTGCGTGGGTTACCATTAACTATAGTTTTCCATAGAGATGTTAAATTTCTGAGTTATTTTGGAAAACTCTCTAGAAGAAACTTAACACGACGCTTAAGTTTTCCATTGCTTATCATTCACATATCGATGATCAGATTGAGGTTGTTAATAGGAGCCTAGGTTATTTGATACGTTGTCTTGTGGGTGATCATGTGTCTACATGGGATAAGATTTTACCTGTGACCAAGTGTCGAGGCTGGGGAATTTCGTTTCCTAAATTTGTTTCTACCCTTTGTATTTCACTATGTCGATTAATTTATTTAAAGGGTGAGATTTTAGGAAAAGACCGACAAGATTGTCGACGAATTTGAAAAGATTTGATTTTAATGAGTGAGCTGAGTTAGATAGAGTCGCAAGTTGGTATGGTGTTTAATGGGATGTACCAACTCATCTGGATTTTGAAGGTTTTCGCAATATGGCTCAATATGTGACTCCGTAGAATTGGTTTGGAACCCGAGATTCGAAGAATTCAGGAGCGTGATTAAGCGAGGGGAAGGTGTTAGGTACCTCCGACTTATGTGAAAAAACGGTTACCACATTTTATTGATTTCCTAAGCATAAAGTGTGTGTGTGTGTGTTTGTTTTGATTTTAAAGTTTATTATAAGCCTCATTTTGAGTTATTTGAAAGTAGTGTTGTACCTTTTGGACCTATGAACGAAAGATTTGATTTAGATAAAAGTTCATTTTAGACAAAAGTATATAACAATGATGTTTTTGGGAAAAAGGTTTTCAAATCCTTCGTCAAATAGGAATCGAGATTCTTTGCACTTCCGTTTATTAACTTAAGTCTATGAAATTATTTCTAAAGTAGTGCTGTACCTCTTTGGACCTATGCACAAAGGATTCGATTTAGATAAAAGTTCATTTTTAGAACAGATATATAGAAGTGAAGTTCTGGAAAACAAGGTTTTCGAATCCTTCATCAAATAGAAATCGTGATCCTTTGATACTTCCATTTATTCATCCTAAGTATCTATCCTTGAACCGCTTTATTATTAATATGAAAGCTCTTTTCTATTTTTGCTTTGAAAATCGCTTTTTTGGGTGATAATGCATGAAAGAAAGCGCCAAAAAGGGTTGGATCATCATCGGGCATGAAAGCCATCTCGATGAATCCGAACACCCGCAATAAATTTTTTTACTATCACGTGATCTTAAATCCGACTTCTCAGGACAAACCCCTCGAATTCGTTTTAAGAATTTCGCGTTATTTAAATATTACATAATAAACGAAAAGTCCATCGTGGGAATCTAGTAGATTCGATCATTAGATCTCAATCCCGTGATTCCTAGGCTCACATTATTATACTTAACACATATACAACATATCCAAAACTCGACGTTAGGAGATTCATCGATTGAAAATCCTATCCCGAGTCATTAGGACCCCCTCACCTTTAGATATAGATCTAGGGCTCTACGGAGTGACTAAGACTGACAAAAAGCATTTAAAGGACCAGATCTACCGTAGATCTAAGCCGATCTATCATATGGGATAGGACTTCAAGCTCCATAACCTGTTAAAGGGCTAGATCCGCCTAGATCTAGGTAGATCTAGTCAAATAACTTGATTTACAACAATATATATACAAAGCAACCGGTAAAATCTCTAGATCTACCAACTACTACACAATATATATGTAAAACAAAAAGTCTAACAGTTAAAAACGCTATATCTACATAGATCTAGATATAGAAGAAGATTTACAATTGAAATGAACAAAAGTTAGCCTTTTTTCACCTTAGGGAGTAACAAAACAAGCTTCTTTTGGCTTGAACTTGATATATATCACTCGAGACTTACAAGATGTATAAGATATGAGATTAAACAACTCAAATGAGGTAAAACACTCCTAAATCCGAGCCTCTCTCTCTTTCTTCTTCTCTCTCTTTTAGAATCCTTGCATATGTGATTAATGAGCTATTGAAGCTGATGTAAGGCCTCTTAGCGGCTAGGCCCCGTGAGTTCTGCTGTCTAGAAGTTTGTTCCTTCGGTCTCGGTCCGTTGAAGTTGAGTTCTGTACTCAAAAATCCCAAAAAGTCCTTGCGGATGGCTGCGAGATAAGGTCGAGTCTACTGAATTGGAGTCTGGGAAGATGATGCAATTAGCTGAAAGGTATCTTTCGGTTCTCGAGGATTGTCAATTGGCTCGTCTTGGATATCTCGCAGTTCAATGATTGCTGTGGTGGCTTCTTGTGGCATTTTCCTCAACTTTGTGATCCCCGTTCTGACCACGTTGTCTCTGGGCGTCGTTGCACTTTGATTTCTCCACGGGGTTGTCTTCGAAGTGAAATTACGCTTTTACCCTCCTGCAAGGTTAGTCCAGCCGTCCAGGGAAAGCGAAATTTTGAGTGTTTACACTGAGTTTGCATATAATACCTTAGTTAATCGTTCGACTAGAGAGTCCTTTTCAAGCTTACACTGGTTATCAACCTAGGAAACTTGTTCTTTTTGCTCCTCTTCCCACTGCATATAGGGCTAGCGAGTCTGCAGTGTCTTTTGCGCATCACATTCATGATTTGAATGTTGAGATAAGAAGGGAAATTAATTTGAGTAATGAAAGCTATAAGTCTGCTGCAGATGTTCATCGCATGCATCAAGAGTTTAATGAGAATGATCGAGTGCTGTTGCGATACTGTGCTGAGAGATTACCTCTTAACACATGGAAGAAAGTGCATGCTAATAGGATGGGTCCATTTCGAGTTTGAAAGAAGGTTAGAGCTAATGCATACGAGTTGGATCTTCTGAGTGAAATGGGTATTGATCCTGTTTTCAATGTAGAAAACCTTACTCCTTACCATGGGTCTTCTGATGATTCTGCCTCCTCTTTAGTCATGCACAAACAGGCCGCCTGGCCTGCTCTAGGCCTGCCAGGCTTTGACCGTTGACCAGGTCGGGCCAGACCCAGGCCCCAAAACAAAAAGGCCAGGCCAGGCCTGATACTGAAGCAAAATACTTGATCTGAAGAGGCCCGTCGGCCAGGCCCAACTTTGCCTTAAGACTTTAATGTGAACTATCCTCAAAAGGCCTAAACCCTCCTTTATTTATAGAACAGAAGAAAGACAAAAAAGGCTATTTTAACGATGTAGGACTCTCTTATAGCTATATCCCATTTTTTCGACTCTGCCTCGTCAATTCTTTCAGCTCTTCTTCATCTCGTCCTTCTTCACCTCTTCTTTATCTAGTCCTTCTTCACCTCGTCACCGCATCTCCTTGCCTCCTGCGCCGGACCCTATTTGTTTGGTATGTAATTTATTTGTTGTTAATTAACCTAGTTCCCAATCCACTGGTGAAAGGGCTTGTTTAGTAAACTTAATATGCATGTATGTGCCTACGGAGAATAATTAATTGAATTTGAGCTATTATTGTTATGGCGAATTTGGATGAATCCATCTTGACTATGGAACTACTTTTTTTAATTATTTGGTCATTAATTTTGATTTTTTGGGGAATGTGTGATTGAGTTTGATTATTTGAGTGTTTATGCTCATCAGGTAGAATAAATCGACTAATCTTTCAGTTTACTTTTTGATTTTTCCTTAAAGCTATGTGACATGTGTCTGTTTTATTATTACTTCTTTAATGAATTGTTCTATTTTTCTATTTTTAATTCCAATGAGATTTTGAGTTCTGAATTAGTAGTTTGTTTTGCAGGGAAGTATGTTCATTGAACATGATAACCCATTTTTGCTCTCTTTGATTTTACTTGATTCATGGTCAACTGAAAATTTTGAGTATTTTATTTTATTTGTGACTAATGGAATGCGAATGTAGGCAATTTTTTGCACTTTCTGGATTTCTGCAGTTTGTTGTTGTTTGTGTGTTGCTTTTGATCTTCCTCTGTTCTTCACTCTAACTATTTTTATTGGAACACCAATCATAAATATCATGAATTGAGTGTTTCTGTGTTTGTGTGACTTGTTGTACTTAACATGAAGAAACTTGACCTGCTTATTTCATTTATTGACGTTAATTGTACCTCTACCTATTTGTGAAACTCTCTTGTAGCAAAAACAAAGGAGGTAATAACAACAATCCTCAGTCTCATATATATTCTAAATGACTAAGTCCTACATCTAACAAATGATAAAAGTCTAAAGAAGTTTTCTTTATTAATGGACTACCAAGTGAAGCTTTATTGAGGGTCCAACATCTATGGGCTGCCAAAGTTATTCAACAGGCCAGGCCTAGATCGGGCTAAGGTCTAGGCCAAGCCAAATCGGATTTTTTGTTAGGCCAGGTCGGATATGTCAAAAAATCATGGTCTGTTCTTGGCCTTGCAAACCGGGCCTGACTGGTCCAGGCTTGACCAGGCCTGGCTTTGATCAGGCCGGGCTCAGGCCAGATCAAGGCCAGGCTGCGGGTCGCAGGCCATTTGTGCACCCCTACTCTTCTTCAACTTCTTTTCCTACTACTCTGCTTCGCCTACACGTGTAAACCCTAATGAGCCTATACTTGTTCCTCCTTTATCTGTTCCACCTGCACTTCCTATTGTTCCTACACAACGTACAACAAAGATTATTGAGAATGTTTTTGATGAGCGGGTTGTGACGACTAGGAAAGATGGTTACCGTTAGTGTTTGGTGAAGTGGCACAATAGGCCTCCGGATGATTGTACATGAATTAGTGCTGAGGAGTTTGGTCGACTTAATCCATACCTTTTGGAGAGATATGAGGTTTTCACTTTGCCAGAGGCTTCATTTTTCGCAGTCGAGGATAGTTGATAGGGATCAGATCCATGAGACGTCGTCGTGGTGGATGATTCGCTATTTAGTTATTTATTTATCAATTGTCTATTTATTTAGTTTGTTGGACTTCTTATTTATTGGTTTATTTCCGTATTGAATTATTTATTCAGAGACCCAATTGTTACATGCTTAGGGTTATTAAAGTTTATTTTCTTATAAATGTGCTTGTAAGTCATGTGAGACTCTTAACACTTTGATATTAAAATTATTCTAATTATTGGTTACAATCAATACCTTTTTTTCTCCCTCCTGCTGTTGGAAACCCTAGGGGTAGTGGTTCTTCTGCGGTTGGATTACCTTAGTTTTCTTAATTTTGTTGTTGTTGATTTACCACTTCCAATTAATTATATGTTCATCAATTTCCGTCATACACCAGCTATATATGGCAGTAGTAATGCACAAACCTTTTGAAATATGCGTATCTTCTTTATATACTAATTATTGACGTCTGGTCTAATAGGAACCGAGCTTACCTTGTGCTTATGAGTGGTAGGACTTAAAACCATGATCCCCGTCATAAGAAACTTGCATGGGGAAAGGTCCGGTGTTGAGTATGCCGGGAGAGATGCTAACAATGAGAAGGCTTTTTATGAGATTTTATTTCTTAGATTGTTCTGTTTCTTAGAATTGCAACAGGTAGAACTACATAATAGGCCATCTCCAGCACTTGCAGTGAGGCAATTCATTTGGTTGTGTCAATACTAAGGGGGTGTTTGTTTAGAGCTGAATGGCTTAATCGATCAGTCATTCAGTGCGTTTGTTTTGAATAAAAATTGTCTGAATGGCTGAATCGGTCAGATGTTTGAGCTGAATGGTCAAGTGTAATTTTTTTGGCTGAATGAAGTATTTTATATTTAATTTTTTTGTTTTACAATATTAACTATTTTATTAAGTAATATTAAATAAATTTACAACAATTTTGAATTTTTTCAGAGGGGTAAAATAATAAAAATCTGGTATATGTTAATTATCAAACAACTTTTTTCATTCAGTATTGAGAATTCTGCTTCATTCAGCTCATTCGGATTACTTAAATATTCAGAACTATTTCATTAAGTTTTATCAAACATCCCCTAACTAGTTTACAACTTCTATTCACATTATATTATCTAGACATGTGATGACACGTGATGACATTTTATGGAAGTTCCAACAATCTATAATTTGCCTACTGAAAGTCTAATGTCTGGTGCTACATGCTAGAGCATCATGTGGTATGACAAACTTTTTTGTTGTAAGCATATCTGCTTATTGTGCTTGTAATGTTAGTCCACATTACCTTATTATGAAATTTTTATTCTATATGGTCCAGTTTCTTGGAGTTCCAATAGTCAAAAGTACGCAATACTCCGTCACCAGCACATCTACATAGGCAACACATCTGGGCATATAAATGTTGAGCAGTATACATTTTACAGCATTTACGCATGCAATGTTTAGTATCAGACTGCCAATTATCTAAAGTCAATCCTTGTGTATGTGTGCCATGTTATTTAATGCTTACTGCGTGATTTCCATTTAGATAGAGAGAATGAGAAAGTGCAGCTATATACACACAGAGAGAGAGAGAGGGAGGGAGAAGACTATAAATACAATGAACTTTTCAGGCCCATTTATAGAACATTCTTGGTGGAAAACAAATTATTCCAACCATGACCAAGTTTCTTTCCTCAGACGGTCCAGATCTGGAAAAATTAGGAAGAGGTGCATGTTGAAGCAAGAAAGTGTAATGTCTCTATTTAATATGTTTATCATGACGTCATTAACCTTTAATTGTTGATAAATCATAAATGTAACCTTTATACATTTTTAAAATGTTAACATTGTGGCTGTG
This sequence comes from Panax notoginseng, assembly GCA_016801055.1. Lineage (NCBI taxonomy): Eukaryota > Viridiplantae > Streptophyta > Magnoliopsida > Apiales > Araliaceae > Panax > Panax notoginseng. The sequence goes on along the minus strand of CM029017.1, from coordinate 75,263,079 downwards.
TTTGAAAATGTCAGATATTTGGAGAGCTTGTTGAACAATTCCCTCAAGAAGTACCCTGTACCTTTACCACAGCTGTACCTTCATGATCTACCTTCTTCATCACCCTTTCTAGGGCAGTCTAGTTATAAAGCACTTACTGGAAAAACTACTGAGCATATGTCAGCAAACGAGAGTTCCTCCCAAAACAGGAAGAGAAAAAATCAAAATACCTCAAAGGCCTCAACAAATACATATACTAATGGAAAAAGTAGGCAGCCTACAATCATGGATGTGCTGAAGAAAGCAGGTGCCATTCCAAGCCAAGACGTTCCAAATGACGATTCTTCTGGCATGTCCTTTAAGGGAACCACATCTGAGTCAAGCGTGCATGCCAACTCTAGTGAGCCAGAATTTATAGAGGTTTCAATGGCAGCTAAGTCTTTAGAAGTTCAAAGATACAAATTCAGGCCTCTTTTGGTTGATTGCTTTTCCATTTTATCATTTTCTCAGGTACGGCTTACTTTATCTTATTTTTGTTATATTGTGCATGTGGTGGTGGATATTCTAGGGATGCTGAAGTGCTACATTACGAACTAACAAATTTTTGCTCCAAGTTTGGGGGGTGGGGGAATTAAGTTATCCTTTCTTGTTAATTAAAAACCTTTTCCTATTGTAAGTCGGATAGTTTGTAGACTTGTGGTATATATGTTTGGGGAGTGGTTATATAAAAAATAAAATAAAATATATTTGGGGTATGGTGGCATAAGACATACACACTTGCTCTTTTTCTCTTTCCTTCGTAATATTTAAACCCGTTAGATTTATAAAATGGGCCCTAAGTCTAGTATACAATGATATCAAGCTCAGTAACTCAAAACCAATTGGCTATGAGAAGAGTTGATCCAACTTGTGTCAAGGTATTCGATGTGGGACAAGATATATACTACAAAACCTAAATTTTGACTAAAACAGAAGACTCAGAATTTTACTCATCATTTGTTGGCTACAAAGTTGAGGTTCAACATAATTATAAGAACATTTTATTCCTCTTTATTTTTTGTATAGCATTTGATGTTAGCTGCCAGAGAATATTTTGCAAGTTTCAATATGCTGATTTAGTAAATATTCCAGATTAGTTGAACTCGCAACATTTAAGAATAGTTTCAAGTACTACTACTAACTCATCAACAAATGATAGTTATCATGTACTGCATATATAAGTTGTCTAAACCCTATGCTTTTCTTTCTTGAACACAGAATTTGGATCCTTGTTGTGCAGATCCTGCTGCAGAGGTATCATATTCTGTCTCTCCTGAATGCTTTACCATCTGAATTATACTTCAGGATAAACCTATTTTAATGCCACATGGTAGTTGCTGAGTCCTAGACTCCTACTTGGCATATACACAGTTTAATTGAAGTACTTGTGATTTTTTTTCTTTTGTTGGTTTCAGTTGCCTCTACATCTTTACCTTCTACGTGACCTTCATTACAAGCTGGATTACTTTAGTCCTTCAAGCAAACAGAGTTCATCCAGATGCTTGAGTAGTCCGCCTGGTTTCAGTGGGATGACAGTTATTAAATTCTTGAACAAGATTCGAGCACTTTTTCCAACTCTTAGGCGACATCTTGGTTGTGCAGTTTTCATTCTTAAAGAAGGTACTTGTAAGCACATCATATTGGATAAGCTCCAGACCAGGTGCTTTGAGATTCTAGATATCATACAATTAATGATCGCAGGTTATGAAGCTTGTCAAGGACATTGGAAGGTTCAGTCTGCTTTGGCTGGGAATCCAGATCTATCCAACATAGTTGTTTCTAAACCGTCAGTCTCGAGCTCAGTTTTCATAGAGATACTTCATTGCTTTAGTAAGGTATCCACCTCCCTCTCTCTCCCTCTCCCTCTCTCTCTCCCCCCTCTATTACTCATACAAACCCCTGGTAAACTCCTAAAACTTCTTTCTTTTGCTTTTCTGTTTCCTTCATATTTCATAGAAATTACACACACACACACACACACACACATATATATATATATATGTACATATAGTCAATATGCTATGTCAAGTAAGTTGTAGTTTGTTTTCTTTGTCTAGATGTTAAACCTTCCAGATATTCTGATGGAAAAGTTGGTCCTCTCAGATCTTCTGGAGAGCTTCCAGCCCATCAAAGTACCAGATGGCATTTTCTCAGGCATGCAATTGATCCCTTCATCAGGAAGTATCGATTACTTATATCTTGGGGCTTATTCTTTCTTGGAAGAGGCCTTGGATGTGGGTATGTTACTTCATTCTTTTCTCTTCTATTGCTTTGTTTCTTACTGATACATTTGTAGGTCTGGACTGCTTGACCATTTACTTCTTGCAGCAAGTACATTCTCATTTACATTGGCTTCAGAAGTATTACTTAGTATGGAGTCAGTAGTTACTTCTGTACGAAAGTTCTCAGATAAGTCTCTGGAGGAAGATGGGAAAGGCATACGCTCAGAAAAAACCCAGGGAGTAATTCCTATTTTACGCAGCAGACTTGGGATATCTGCCTGGAAACTGTTAAGGCATAACTGGAATGCTGACAGTAATGAAAATTGTTGGAAGAAAAAAGTTAGTCCATCTCTATACAATATTTCAAGATTTAGTAATAATTTTGATTTGAATATGGGTTTGGCAATTTTTAGTATTAGACATTATGTTTGATAGTAGTATTTTTCTTACAATTGCAGGGGGAGCTAGTACAAAGGACACTGCACATATACTTGGAAAATTGTGAGTCCACCTCTGATTTGCTGGATGAGCTTGCTCGATCTATCCTGCCTAAGGTGCATAGATATTTTAGGAATGTTTTACAAGGGCTGATATTAAACATCAGTAGAGGGATTGCGTTTTCTTATATCTTGTGCTCAATCCTGAGCATAGTTATGTAATGCTGACCATGGTCTCGCAAACAACTCTATCTTATATTATTGAGACCTTGTTAACAAAAAGTCACTTGAAGGGGCAAGTTCGAGAATTTGCCATTGTTTCCCATGTGCTCTGTCATGATAATGACCAAGTATAGAAGCATTAGCTTTTGTTTATACTTAGATGTCCACATGTTATATCAGTTGAAATGTCCGACATGGCAGTTCCCAAATGGCTTCTCAAACTGGTTTTTTAATTATTTTTGTTTAGGTGTCATCATGCAGAACGACAGCCGCAGATGATTCTCACGATTTTCCAACCCTGTGTTCTGCTACATTTGTTGTATGGTATAGGGAGCTGGTAAGAAATTCTGCTATGCTAATCTGCTATTTGTTATTGCTTCTCACTGGAGGTTATAACAGAAGGTAATTTGTGGTGCAGCATGAAGAGAACCTTACCATCCTTAACAAATTGGTGAGCTGTGGGTTCTGTTGTACTGTCCACCAAAACTTAATCCTTAGCTGATTTCTTATTTTCTCAAATCCTAAAGGTTGTGTTCTCCTCTTGTTCATTAGGTTAAGGAAGCTGTTAGTGCAGAGAATCAAAGAGCTAGTATTCAAGTAGAAGCCATAGAAAAACTTCTGTACAAATTACGGCAGTCTGTGAATGTGGTAGTATCTTTAATCAACTTATGCAAGATTCATGGCAAGGTAGGTGGCTACTCAGTATCAAGAAGTTCTCTTCCTTTATATTTTGTTTTTTATTTTATTTTGGCTTACTCGAGTTCTTGACAGTATATCTGATTATACAGGTGACTGTGCATGCCATGGCTATCAAGTATGGTGGGAAGTTTGTTGATTCCTTTCTCAAAGGTATTTATTTGTGATTTTGGTTATCCAAGATATTTCTAGGGATACTAATATAGAAAAGTTTCTTTAGTTTTTGATTTCCTACGGACGCAGTTTGAGAAGCATAATGAACTTATAATTGAACTGGTAAGATGACGTTATTTTTATGTTTCCTTTGATTGATATTGTGTTCTATCCTTAAATTGTCGGTTTAGTTTGGTGGTGTTTGTCTAAATTATGACAGGTTAAAGACCTTCAGAAAGCAACAAGAACCATACAGACCCTTTGTTCTGAAGCAAAGGTTAGTTATACTAGTTCAGATTTATTTTATAGGAAAACAGTTGATTCTTCACATTGATCAGATCAAGTATTTATGTCATTTCTATCATTGTTTTGAAGAGCTTGAAGCAAACAGTGATCGCCAGCAAAATTCCAGCTACAAAGAGATCTATGGAACGATTCTTATTTCAAGTCAAGGCTCTCCTCCACACTACTGCAAGCGGATGCACTTTTTGGATGGGTATGTAAGCTTTTTATTGTTTTTTAAACATGAAAATATCTTAGAAATCCTTGAATTATGATAAGGCTTGTCCTTGTATAATAATTATTTCTACTGTCCTAAATTAAGCTAGTGATTACTCATTGTATCTATAGTTGTTAGACTTGATTAAGCCTATTGTTGGGAAGTCAGGCTCACACAAATACACTAAGATAAATACAAGCACACTACTGTATGAGATATAAAATAATGACACAAGAATTTTACGTGGAAAACCCAACTGGGAAAAACCATGAGGAGATATCTCAGAAATCCACTCTGAAAAATAATATGGAGAATACAAACTCTCAACTGAGAAATAAACTAATTGTTTATTTTCTCTCTACCTTAATGCTCAAACTAGAGCTTTCTCTCTATCTCTCTTGCTCTCTAATGTTGGTGTGTAGAAATAAAGAGCCAAAGCTCCCTTTTATAGGAGAAAAATGGCATTGAATGTCATCCCCCAACCACTAACAATCAATGGTAATTATAAATGTTATTCCCCCCAACAACTACAAACCAAAATGGGAGCCAATATTCAACAATCTCCACTTTGGCTCATATTTTCCTAATACTACGTATTGTGAACTTCTTCGTGTTTGTGAATGTATCCCTATTCCTGGATACTCCACCACGAACTCAGTATTCGACGAAGTGAATTAAGTTCAAGCAATGCTTGAACTTTTCTGCTGTAACTGACTTTGTAAGCATATCTGCGGCATTCTCCTTTGTGTGTGAACTTTGGAACTGCAATGTCACCATTGTTCAGCCACTCACGAATCTTGTGATACCGAACATCTATATGTTTGATCCTGACATGGAACACCTGATTCTTTGCTAAATGAATAGCACTTTGACTATCACACTGAATTTTTATACTTCCCTGCTTGAAACCTAGTTCTTCAACTAGTCCCTTAAGCCACAAAGCCTCCTCGCCTGTCTTTGTCAACGCCATATACTCGGCCTCTGTTGTTGATAATGCTACCGTAGATTGCAACACTGACCTCCAACATATACATCCTTCACAAAAAGTGTATACAAACCTTGTCGTAGATCTACTTGCATCTAGGTCTCCAACATAATTCGAATCAACAAACCCTGTAACCTCACTTCTTGCAGTATCACGATCAAACATAAGGCCGTAATTGGTTGTACTGGCTAAATAACGAAAAATCCATTTTACAGCATTCCAATACTCTTTCCTTGGATTTGCCATATACCTGGTAACCACACTGACTGTATGTGAGATATCTGGTCTTGTACATACCATGGTGTACATTTAGACAACTCATCGCATTTGCATATGGTACTTTGGACATATACTCCACCTCATTCTCTGTGGGCTCAACTGTGAAGACAACCTGAAATATGCAGTAATCAGTGTGCTAACTGGTTTAACATTGTTCATGTTAAATCTCTCCAAGATCTTCTGCACATATCCTTTATGAGTTGGCCACAATATTTCTACTTGACGATCCCTGTGAATTTTCATACATAGGATCTTCTTAGCTGACCCAAGATCCTTCATGTCAAATTCACTGCTCAACAAATTCTTCAGTTGAAGAATATCTGACTTCCTCTTTGCTGCTATCATGTCATCGACGTATAATGTCAACAATACTAGAGAACCATCATCAAGGGATCTGAAAAACACACATGGATCATACTTTGAACAAGAGTAACCATGAGCCACCATGAAGTTGTCAAACTTCATTTCCACTGTCTCGGGGACAGCTTCAAACCATAGAGACTTCTTCAAATTGCAAACTAAGTTCTCTTTCCCTGGTTCAATAAATCCCTCAGGCTGCTTCATGTAGATCTTTTCTTCTAAATCACCATGGAGAAAAGCTATTTTCACATCAAGCTGCTCTAACTCCATATCATGTGATCTTACAATAGATAAGATCAACCGAATCGATGTGTGTTTCACAACTGGTGAGAAGATCTCATTGTAGTCGATTCCTTCTCTGAGAGAATCCCTTTGCCACTAACCTGGCCTTGAATCTTTCACCTTCTTTATCAGACTGAGCTTCCTTTTTCCTAAACACCCTCTTGCATCCATGCTTATCAAGTCGTCGCGTAGTCGTCGACTAGGCGACGCTTAGTCGTCCGAGCGGTATAAAATTTCAAGGCGTCGGGGCGACTTGGGTTCACAGCATGAAGTCGAGTGATCTGCAGGTGATTCGGATGACTTGGTCGCCTATTGAGCGACTTGGACTACGTGAGTGCTAAGCGGGCAACTTGCTAGAGTGGAAACCTTACAAACCAAATCGATCGATCGAGCTGATGAGCCACTTCGGCACTTCATATCATCAGTCATCACAAAGCAGAGGGAGAGAGGCGACTCGCGACGGCGACTCAATCCGACAGCTTGCGACGGCTTTGACCTCTTCTCCGGCAGCTCGCAACGACTCTGACCTCTTCTCCGGCAGCTCGCGACCTCCGGTATGCTTCTCCTCTTCTTCTTCTCTTCTATTTCTCCTCTTCATCTTCTTTCTTTGGCGCTCTTTTTTTTATTGGGCATTCTGACCTCGGATGGGGTATGAGTCTGAGTGTATTGACTGTATTATTTGCCTTTTGCTTTGAGCGTCACGTGGGTCTAGTACTACTAGTCTATTATTATTATTTTTTTGTGAACTTGTGATGAGGCAACACTCTGTACAGGACTCTTTATTGGGTATATATGCTGCCTAATTAATTTATGTTGCAAGTGCAGTTATTCAATACTATTTAATATTGAAGTGATATTAAATGACTGAATATGATATAATTAAAGTCCTTGCTTTATATGATTGAATATGATATAATATGCTGCTAATTGATATGATAAATTGGTAATTGGTATGTTTTTTTTATATGACATGGTAATTTTTTATATTCTGTTAGTGTTGTTGCTTAATTTTTTTTATATATGATATGTGATGTATTGTTGTCTTATACTTATAATATAGTTATAAAGTACTTATAATATTGTTATTCTATATATACAATCTTAAAAATTAAGAAACAAAACATAAATTTCAGAATTATATTGAGTTAAATATATATAATTTTATACGTATAAAATTTACATTGTTAACGACTTGTCGACTTGCGGACGACTAGTCGGGCGCTTTGTCGACTAAGCGATTAAGCTCCCGGCCAACGAGTCGACTCGACTTTACGACTTGACAACTATGCTTGCATCCTATAGCCTTCGATCATTTTGGAAGTTGAACTAACTCCCAAGTTCTTCTGTAAAGACTTTATCTCTTCTGCCATCGCTATCGCCCATTTATCATTATCCACGGACTGAATAGTATCCTGATAGCTAGTTGGATCTCCACTACCAGCAATCAAGGCAAAGGCAATCATGTCATCAAACTCATATCTTTGCATTGGTTTACTGACTCGCCTTTCTCGAGTATAGGACCTCTCTTGGGGATCTGAAGGATGATCTCCTTCAATCTCTTCAGCTTCTTTTGTCTCTTCAGGAAGCTCCAACTCAACTGGTTGTTTCTGCAACTCGCTGCAGATTCTTCATTCCTGGATTTGTTCAGTATGTGTTTCTCATTGAACACCACATCTCTGCTGACAACCTTCTTCTTGGATATTAGATCCCATAACCTGTATCCCTCGACTCCATCTTCATATCCAAGGAAAATACACTCCTTTGACCTTGGATTAAGTTTGGAATGTTGCTCTTCGACCGACAGATGAACATAAGCTGGACAACCAAATATTTTCATCACAAAAAAATCAATCGGTTTGTAATCAATTCCAGTTGAAAGAGATCGATTTATCAGATAACACGCTGTGTTGAGTGCCTCAGCCCATAAAGTCTTGTGCAATCCTACATTCAACCTCATATATCTGTCACATTTCAATATAGTTTTGTTTATCCTCTCGGCAACCCCATTGCTCTTCTTTTAACTGAGAAGTGCCTGGTGATACCTTCATCCTGACAGAACTGTAGGAATGATCTGTCTTTATATTTTGTGCCATTATCTGATCTGAAATACTTCAGTTTTTTTTCGGTCTGGTTTTCTACTTTAGCTTTTCACTGCTTAAAGATTATGAAAACCTCAAATTTCTGCTTCATAAAGTACACTCACAACTTTCTGGAGTAGTCATTTATAAAGCTAACAAAATAATGGATCCACCCATTGACATATGCTTGATCGGGCCCCACACATCTGAATGTACATAATCAAGTACATTCTTACTGGTATATGCTCCTACCTTGAAGATGACCCTCCGTTGTTTGACGTACACGCAAAACTTGTAAAATTCCAAATTGCAGGTTTTGATATCTTTCAACAATTGTCTTTTGTGAAATTCTTTCATTCCACCTTCACTCAAATGATCAAGTTGCATGTGCCATAATTCTGTGCTATCATTGTTGGAATTATCATGCACAGACATTGTTGCTCTACCAGTCCACCAACAATTGTGTCCCCTCATCAACTTGTAGAGGATGCCCATTCTCTGGCCCTTCATAATTAACTCTTGATAATTTTCATGACACCATCTCTGACTGAGATATTACAACCTATAGAGTTAAGTACTCCAACTGATAACAAGCTCTTCTTTAATTTTGGAATATATCTTACATCACCCAATGTTCTGACGGCAATGTTCTGACAACCCCGTAACTTTGATGGTGCTTATCCTAGTAACTTTGCAGATTGCATTGTTACCCACTAAAACTGTATCACCATCACAGGATGTAAACGTATCAAACCAATCCCTGTAAGGGGACATATGAAAAGAACATCAGGAATCCATGTTCCAATCTATAAGGTTGCTACTGTCTTTAACAGATAAGAGATCACCTTGTGAAGCTTCATTTTCTATCACTGTGTATAGGCTACAGCTTTTCGTCGCTGCACACATCTGCTTGTTCAACAACATTAGCATAATTTTCAATCTGTTTACCTTTCTTCTTGTTATCCTTCTTCAACAATGGACATTGATTTTTGTTGTGCCCTTCTCGTGTCAATGATAACACTCAACCTGAAATTTATCATTCTTGCTTGGTCTCGACTGAGACATTTTTTGTTCTTTGTCGGAATACTTCTTTCGATTAGGACCCCTTCCACGCCCATCTGAAAAAGCAAGAAGACCGTCTCCTTGATCTCTGGAAGTAGAGCCTCTGAACTTATCTTGGTCCAGGACTACTGACATCACATCGTCAACTGTAAGCTTTTCCTTCCCTACAAGGAGAGTAGTCTGGAGAGTTGAGTTTGAATCTGGTAGAGAGACGAGAAGTAATAAAGACTTTATCTTCTTCATCCAACTTCACATCAATACTGGTTAGTTGGGTCACCAATCTATTAAACTCATTAATATGATTGGTCAAATCTGACCTTTCCATTTGAAGCAGGTACAATTCTTTCTTCAAATATAACCGGTTTGACATAGACTTTGACTTGTAAACTTTCTCAAGTTTCTCCCACAAGTCTTTCAAAGAGGTTTCTGTCAAAATCTGATATTTGATCTATGGCGCCAAACTTAATCTGACTGTTACCACGACCTTTGCTTTAAGTTCTGTCCATTTTTCATTTGTCATAATCGCTAGTTTCTTCCCTTCTAGTGCCTTTGCCAATCCTTGTTGAGCCAATACATCTTTGACTGTACATTGCCAAATACTGAAATTTGACTTACCGTCAAATGGTTCAACTTCATACCTCGCACTTGTGCTTGTCATCTTCGTATTTGTGACCTGCCTAGTTTCTCTTTAGACGGATCGTACCAGTTCCTTTTCGGAATACTTCTTTCGATTAGGACCCCTTCCACGCTCATCTGAAAAAGCAATAAGACTGTCTCCTTGATCTATGGAAGTAGTGCCCCTGAACTTATCTTGGTCCAGGACTACTGACATCACATCGTCAACTGTAAGCTTTTCCTTCCCTACAAGGAGAGTAGTCTGGAGAGATGAGTATGAATCTGGTAGAGAGACAAGAAGTAATAAGACTTTATCTTCTTCGTCCAACTTCACATCAATACTGATTAGTTGGGTCACCAATCTATTAAACTCATTAATATGATTGGTCAAATCTGACCTTTCCATTCGAAGCAGGTACAATTCTTTCTTCAAATATAACCGGTTTGACATAGACTTTGACTTGTAAACTTTCTCAAGTTTCTCCCACAAGTCTTTCAAAGAGGTTTCTGTCAAAACTTGATATTTGATCTGTGACGCCAAACTTAATCTGACTTTTACCACGACCTTTGCTTTAAGTTCCGTTCATTTTTCATTTGTCATAATCGCTGGTTTCTTCCTTTCTAGTGCCTTTGCCAATCCTTGTTGAGCCAATACATCTTTGACTGTACATTGCCAAATACTGAAATTTGACTTACCGTCAAATGGTTCAACTTCATACCTCGAACTTGTGCTTGTAATCTTCGTATTTGTGACCTACCTAATTTCTCTTTAGACGGATCGTACCAGTTGGCAAGGAAAGTGCAAGTCGGGTGGGAGTCTCTCCGTGCTTTTGCAACGGTAACTAATTAAATAACCACCTTTCTTAAAGGTGCTGTCTTTTGAACCACTTTCCTAGACACCAACGGCGTTAACCAAAAGGTTTGATACCAATTGTTGGGAAATCAAGCTCACACAAATACACTAAGATAAATACAAGCACACTACTGTATGAGATATAAAATAATGACACAAGAATTTTATGTGGAAAACCCAACTGCGAAAAACCACGGGAGATATCTCAGAAATTCAGTATTAAAAATAATATATAGAATACAAACTCTCAACTGAGAAATAAACCAACTATTTATTCTCTCTCTACCTTAATGCTCAATGCTCAAACTAGAGCTTTCTCTCTACCTCTCTTGCTCTCTAATGTTGGTGTGTAAAAATGAGGAGCCAAAGCTCCCTTTTATAAGAGAAAAATGGCATTGAATGTCATCCCTAACCACTAACAATCAATGGTAATTATGAATGTTATTCCCCCAACTACTACCAACCAAAATGGGAGCCAATATTCAACACCTATTTTATGGTTATTGATGATTATAGGCCATTTGCAAAGTTTTATTTAATATTCCGCCTATGCTTCTTGAAAAGCTTGTCCCACGTTAGGGAGTAGGGTAGGATTGCTCAAGGATTGTGAGCCGGCTATAAAAATATTGGCCTTTCTTATGAAAATAAGAGTCCATATTATCAGCTTGCAACTAGTTTCGGATAAAAGGCATGGTAGAGTTGAGAATAATACTCGTCAAAATTTGGTCATCTTGCGCTTGTTTCTTTCTCCGTGTACTATGCTAGCTTCTTAATGCTATTATCGGTTACTGCAAAGAGGATTCACTTTTTTATGTTGTTTATACCACTTGTCCTCAGATGGCATACCCTGGTTCCAGTTTAACTACTTTTTAAGTTAATGTGCATCTCTTTTATTGGCAGGCAATCTTAAACATAAAGACTTGATGGGGCAGGTTGTAAGCTCACAACCATATATAGGTGACCAAGATGAAAATATTGATGATGAGCCTGTGGACTCTGTTCTGAGTGACCAACCTGCAACTGTTGCTAATGATGAAGATAGCAAAACAGAATGAAATGGATTGATCCCCTCAAAAAAGTGAGTCCAGAGAATACTAAATTGGTAAATGCAATCAATGAGCTATATCTTTGCTATTCTATAGAGTTTTAGGCTACTGTTTTTTATCGTCTCATCAAAAGCAATGGTTATTAGTTCTATTAGATAGTCCATACCTCGAGATCAATAATACTTGACTGGAGAGGGAAATTTAAGGAACCAAGCAGATGAGTAATTCATGTGAAATGGTAGTTTAGTGAAAGTGGGCATTTCTTATACCCTTTCTGTCGCAAAAGATGTCTAATTTACAAACAAAAGCTTGTCACATAAAAAGATGTCTAAAGTACACAATTCAAATTCAAAATTTTGGTTTTTCTTATGTGAAAGTTGTGCTCAAGTCTTATGGAGTACTTACGAAGAGATTAGTGCTTTTGTGCATACGTGATGGGTAATACATGTGTCATATGACCAGCATGTGTAGTTTTATGAACTGCAAAATTGGATGTTGAGTTCATAGCAATCTCTTAAAAGACATTTATTTTTTTGGGATTGGTGTTGGGGGGTAATATTAGGAGACAATAATTGGCAATATCTTAACCGAGACTATGGATGGTGCTATGTTCATCTGAACTCTGCCAAGTACACCATATTCAGGGGACGATGTCATGACCCTTTTTCAAGACTGATCAGCTGTGACAATTGCAATGATCTCTGACTAGTCATTGCAAAGGCTAAATTTGATTATATAATATCCGCAATTTCATGGTGGGCTTTCAAGATTTCTAATTCAGCTAGGTGGTTAAGAACCGAGTATTGTTAATAACTGGAATAAATTTGTATAGAAATTTAGGTTTATAATTAGTATACATCTGTTGCAATATTGGCTATCCCCCCTTGTTCTTTTTCATTTTATAATTTGCCATTTCTTCTTCAGGAGTAGATCTTTACTGGCTGCAGCTTGAAATATAGAGAACAGATCTGTCATGCTTCTTGAATCTAAATAACCAGATTAGGTTCTGTGCATGTTTTCATTTGTGTTTGTGAATTTTTGAAAGTGAGAAAAAAAGAGGGAAATATAGGGAAGAGATTAAAAAGTCGTTTGTTTGTGAGTTTTTCAAGGAGGGAAAAGAAGGAGAAATTTTGAATAATTTTCCTCCCAAACTTGGAAGATTTGGGAGGAAATTTATTAAGGACATGGATGACATATTAAAATATCAGAAGAATAGTTATAATGTTTCTCAAATGTAATTTCAAAATAGTAAAATATCTTTTAAGATAAAATTTCTTTCAAAACTCAAAAAACACAATAAAAGAAAGTAAATTTGTAAATTCATTTAATCTCCCTCTATTCTCTCCCTAAGTTTTCAATTTTTTTGTGTCTCTACGCTCACAAACAAGCATGTTATAATTGATATTTTCAGTTATTCTCAGGTGAATGTATAGGTTTCTTTTGTCTTGTCCAGTGGACAGAGCTACAACTCATAAATTTGTTAAAATTTGGCCAAGATGCATGTATACTTGGCTCAAGCTCTACTAATTTTGTAACTTTAGTAGCGTTGTGCTCATGAGAAAATAGCATGTTTTGCTGATTTTTAGGATTTTCTGGTCCCATGCTACTTTACCATACAAAGCAAATTTGCAGGTTGTATCAATGTAAGGGGTAAAAAACCCGATAGAGTATTGATATATAAGACGGCAAACATGTTGATTATAAAACATCGACTTACGTGCATACATAGAAGGAATAAAGAAGGGACTCACATATATTATTATGTCTTATTATTTTTATAGGTTCATGTTAGTCGCAATCTAAATTTATCATGAATTAATCGACATACAAATTATTTTCCAAACTCAATTTCATCATTAATAAATAAATAAATAATACTCCCCACCATTCTAAATATAAGATAATTATTGAGTCTTTTAAGACATCCATAATATTTATTTCAGGTGAATTAGAAATAAAAATAAGAATTGATTAACTACAATTAAACTAATTAAAATATAAAAATTAATAATGAGTAAGCAATCTAAGAATTCAAATCTATTAAACAATAAACGTAATAAATAATTCAATCTCTTCTATTTTTATAACTTAATTGTGGGTTTGATCTCTCTTTTCTTTAATTTAGTAATTTTATAATTAACGTGGGTTAATATAGATAATAAAAATTTAATGATTAATTATAACCTGTCAAATTTTTTTGGAGTATGCATTAATTATGAAAATTTCATATCTTAACAATAATCTATCAAAATATCTTAATTAATTTAAATTCACATAAGAAATATAAAATGAAGGTATTTTAATAACAAAACATGAATACAAAATCAATTAAACATTAAAGCACAATTAATAGAAGAAATAAAAAATATTGTCATGAATAATTATTTAATTTCATCTTCATCCTAGATTATAAAAATTAATTAGACATGCAAATAAATAAAACTAACTAAAATAAAGAAAAAGAAGAAGAAGAACATTAAAAAAAAAAAAAAAAACTCCCATTATTAATTATCATCCAACGAACGTACAATAAAAAAATAATTTAATTCTACTCCTAACCTGTACTAATACATAAAAAATTGCTAATATCTCCCTTCCTAACATCTCTTGATACTCTATTTATATGAGTAGGGATTTAATTTTTTTTCATGTAAATTTCAACTTTCTAGTGATAATCAACTTCTTAAAAAGATCTTTTACAAAGAGATCTTTTAGATAGAACTTCATTTTCTTTATTGGATTTGACTTGCATACTGAGATTGTTTCACCTCCCTCATTCTCTTTGTAGGATTCTTCTTGGATATTTTGTTCCATAAATTGGAGTATTAAATATTGTTTGATCACCAAGATTTTGACTTTATTGTAATAAAATATGAAATCCTATAAAATAAAATAAAGCATGTGTAGACACTTGAAATTTCACTTTCTTTTTACTAACCCTACAAGAGGACAAAAGTGTAATTTCACCCTGACGATAACACTGCGGGAGGGCAGAAGTGTAATTTTGCCTTGACAAAAACATGTTCAAGGAAGGATCGCTAAGCTGAGGATGGGGTCATAAGAAGCCACCACAGCAATCCCCGAGCCGTAGACAAACTAGTCGACTGTCCTGCTGACTCCGGAAGATATCCGTCTGCTTTTAGCTTCATCTTCTCGGGTCTGAAAATGGTCAAACTTGATAACATTGTGTAGCCTTCGGAAAGAGCTTTTTGGTATGATATGACGTCTCCTAACTATTCCCGGATTGAAAGGAACGAACAATCGAATACAAAGCAAGGCAAATGATTAGCTAACATCTACCTAGGGATGGTTTTACCCTTTTTTCTCTGTCTTCCAGAACTTGGATCGGGCAATAATATATTATTTCAAAGCTCTCGGAAAGAGTTTTCCTGATTGGTATGACACGCCTCCTAACTCCTCCCTTAAGAGTTATGGACGTTTTAGCGGACATCACAAAAACTAACTTGCGATACGAAAATCGAAAACGACTTCGAGGGCCTCGTCCCGAAAGACTGAATGTAAGGCCCCGTGATAGTGAAAAATTGTGATTGTGGGTGCTCGGGTCTATCGAGATGGCTTTCTTTCATGCATTATCACCTAAAACGATTTTCAAACAAAAACCGCAAAGAGTTTATAAAAAATAAAGCGCTCCGGGGATAGACAAATTTAAGGTTAATAGTCAGAAGTAACAAAGGACCATGATTCCTATTTGGTGAAGGATTTGAAAACCTTGTTTTCATAACATCATTTCAATATACTTTGTCTAAAAATAAACTTTTCTTTAAATCAAATCCTTCATGCATAGGTTCAAAGAGGTTCAACAATACTTTCAAAATAACGTAGCTCATAGGTTAAAACAAGGCTTAGAACAACCTTTAAAATCAAGGCACTTAACAAAAGTCAAATAATATCAAAAGCTTTCTCAAAAGTGTGCGCGCACACACACACACACACACACTTCATGCTTAGGAAATCAACAAGCGGTAACTATGTTTTCACGAAAGTTGGGGGGTGCCTAACAACTTCCCCTTGTTTAAGCAAGCCCCCGACCTTCATGAATCTCGAGTTTCAAACCAAATTTTATGAAGTCACATATTGGGCCATATTGCGAAAACAATCAAAATTTGGATGAGTTGTTACATCCCTTTGAACTTATACCAACTGACGACTCTGTCTAATACGACCCAATCATTAAAATAAATCTTTTTAAATTTGTTGGCATTTATGTCGGTCTATTCCTAAAATCTCACCCTTTAAATAAATTAATCAACATAGCGAAATAACAAAGGGTAGAAACAAGGAATGGAATTCCTGGCGTCAACAGGTGGCGACTTTGCTGGGGATATAGAGGGCTTAAGCCGCGTTTCAATCTTGTTGTTTCCTTTCTTATTTGTGTTGTGTGAATGATGTGAATGTATGTGTGATGAATGCTTCAATTTTTCAAATGCTTTATATTAGTGCCTCGCACAATGTCATCATTTGCATATAGTAAGGCGCGATGAATGTACATGAATGTATGTTGTGTGATTCCTCCACCAAGAGGAAAACCTGTCGGTTGTTGATTACTGAACTCTAAGGGGTATTCCCCTGTGAGGCTCAAGAAAAATACCACTTAGATTTGCTCCAATTGAGAGATTAGATACATTCCCATCGAGTAAGTTGCGAAGATATGGGGGCCTTCATGTCGAAAATCCCGTGAGAGTAATCCTAAGACAGGTCAGCCTCAGATAAACCCAATGTACATGAAGTCTCTTCATACCATGCCACTCTTTCTTATGTATAAATGTTATCCATCTTAACTGTCATCCTATATCTCTATGTCCTGTCATCAAAACAACTAACCCCAGTTTTGCAGGAAAAGATTAAAAAACCTCAAACCTAATGCATAGCATAAACATACATCCACATGTTCCATTGACATCAAGACTAAACTATGTACCGTTTGTGTGTAGATTGGTCCTCGAACATGTCTTCGAGATAAGAAGGTGCGAACCCCACCAATCAAAATGGCTAAAAGTACTATACAAGAATCCATCCCCGTTTATCGAGAGGAATTTGAAAGCTTGAAAAAACAAGTCACCGAGATGGCTAATTTATTGAAAGAGCAATGTAAGATAATTCAAGATCTGAAATCAGCTACTTAAACGGGATTCTCTACACAAAGAGGAATCCAAATCCCGATCAGGACAAATGGTACCTAAATACCTACTCCCATATTCCAATTTGGTTGCGAAGCTGCCAAAGATGCTGCAAGCAAAGGTTAGATAAGAGAAGTCATGGATCTCCATGAGGACAAGGAAACCGGGGACATCAGGAAGAAGGTGAGACAATTGGAAGAGACCATACGATCAATGAAGGGAGTAGGGACTTGTGGTGGTGTCAACTACTCAAACCTATGCATATTTCTTGGTGCTCGTTATTCAAACGAATTTCAAGTACCAGACTTTGAGAAATACAATGGATTTGGCAATCCCTACACCCACCTGAAGGTCTACATTGGTGAGCTGGAGTCTTATGCCAAGGATGAAAGTCTAAGGACGAAACTGTTTCAGAAAAGTATGACTGGGGAAGCAAGGACTTGGTATGCCAGGCTTGATAACACAAAATTTATAGCTGGGAAGAGTTAGCCCATGCCTTTCTGAACCAATACAGTTTCCAATCTCAGATGACCCCTGACCGATATTAGATAACCACGATCAGGAAACAACCCACTAAATCTTTCCGGGAGTATGCACAAAGATGGAGGCGAGTGGTAGCTCAAGTAAGCCCGCCTATGAGCGAAAATGAGATGGTGATGACTTTCATAGACATCCAAGAGGCACCTTACTATGAAAAGGTCCTAGCGGGATTAGGCAAACCATTCTCGGAGATGATCAAACATGGCGAAATGACAGAGATGGGATTGAAAGCGGGCAAAATTAAAGATCTCACAGCCTTCGAAGTAGTAACTAAACACCTTCAATCCGGAGATTATGGTAGTGATGCCGAAAGAAGTCCAAAGAAGAGAGATGTAGATGTATCTCTCCTTTCATAGGGGCAATCTAGGAGACCCAACAATAGTCATTCTATTTGGATAAAGGGAGGTGATCTGCCACGACAACAACATGCAACATTCAACCAAGGTCAGGACATACAAAAAAAATTGAAAGAACAGAAAATCGGGTGTTCACGCCACTAAGTGATTCCCTCGAGAACGTATTGGCGTTATTAATGAACCACAAGAAAATTATTGAATTGGCTCCACCTCTGGATCCAAAAAGCAAAAGATACGATCCAAGCAAGAGATGTGCTTACCACTCAGTCTCCAGGACATGATACAAAAGACTGTTGGTACTTAAAGCATAAAATCCAAAATCTGATCGAAAGTGGGGATATTGTGGTCGAACGACTTGACCAGCCAAATGTCAACACCAACTTTCTACCTTAGCATAATACGGAGGGAGTGAACATGATCGGGTCAGCAAGCATCGAAATGGATCCAAATCGCAAGAACATACGAAGGATGGAGGAATACCCAAAAAGGAGCAAAACAAATGTCCTAGAGTGAGAAAATCCGGAGGACTGTATGACAGTAAGACAAAAATTGGAGATGATCCACATCAAGTAACTTTGGTAGCCAAGCTGATAGTGCGCCAACATCAGGTTACAAGACAGCTTTTCACTAAATTGTCAAGAAACAGAGAGAAAGAAGAGGTTAGCCAGAATGCAAGCCTATATCCCTACAAGATGATCCAATTGACTAAAGAAGATCAAAGTAGGCTGAAAGGGCAGGAAAATTGAAATGATAAAATTGCTAGAAGGTTTCGCCAACGAAAATTAAAATCGCTCGGAAGAATGCGAATTCTCAAAAAAGAAAGATCAAACAGTATTTATTAGAGACCGACACTTCACCCCTTTAAACAAATCAAAGAAAGAAGAGCTACATATTCTGATAAACGAAGGAAAGATTACGGAGTTTCTGCCTCCTATAGATCTATAGACAAAGAGATATGATCCCACCAAGATATGTCTCTACCAGTTTAACTCACCTGGACATGCGATCGAGGAATGTTGGGCTCTGCAACACAAAATCCTAGATCTCATTGAAAATGGAGAGCTGAAGATAGAAATCCCCATGACTAGAAAAGGCGAAAGGGAAATAATGAGCTTAAGATTTCCACCCGAGACAGACAGTTCAAAGGAAGTGATGGCTATGCTCACCAGTCTTGACGAAACACAAGGTGGACCGGTCGTAATTCAGGGATTGGCAAAGGTAACTGGAAAGTCTCGTCAACGAATTCCACCGCCACTGACAAACACCTTGTTGCCTAAAGTTAGCAACCACATTCCTGATTCGACCCTCCTGGATGATGATGAGAAAATATTGATCCTTCCTAGTGAAGAAAAAGCCAAAAAGGAATGTTTCTTGCAAGAAATACAACAATGCAAGAAAATCTTCAAGATAAAAATATCTCAGGCCTTAGAAGAAGATGGGGGAGAAGACCAATCAAACGGGAGTGAGGTTGTCGGGGATGCCAACCCATCAAAGAATCAAGAGCTCATCCCTTTTAGTGACTGATTTAGTTTGAGCGTCCCTGAGTGGGGTGCCGAAACAAGAGGTGCCAAGGAAGTAACCTCTATCGTCAACATCGAAGGCAACTTGACCACTAACAACTAAACTATCAAGCCTCAACTAACTAGGAAAGCGTAGATCTAGAGGATACGGTTGTGGGTCCCAAAAAGTCTGGGGACTTTATCATTTGCTTAGATTTATGCCTTGTTTTATTTTCTATGCATTACTATGTTATGTTTTGTTCATTTATCTAAAAAAATTAAAATTAAAGTTAAAAAAATCAAAAATCAAATAAAAAATCAAGTCAATCTTATGATATACTTTACGTGAACTATGTAAGATATGATCTTCTTTCATAGGAGTACGTAGGCAGTTAGTAATGACGCGATCTAATCATTACAAAAGGCACAAAACCCTTTGAACAATTCAACAATCACAAGATATGACTCTTCAACAACTCATCAACCCCTGAAGTGCGAGAAGACTTGATCTCCTTTTGAACAAAAGTGCGTAGGCGGCTATCTTGGCGAACTCTATCTCATACCCGATGACATGTTCTCCGAGATAAAAGCCATAAATCAAGCCTTGTAGATCGAACCAAACCTAGTTAAACCATCACATCATAAACCGAGTCGAGCTCTTAGGTCTAATTCAGTGGAATCTGAAGGCTTCTCGACATCAATCATCAAAGCCAAAGCGATAACATGAAATAAGAAACATAGCGAGGTATCAAATATGATCATCAACAAAGACATATAACCCAAGACGATGCAAAATGTAAATATAGAGAATATTACTACAAATATTGATTCAACGATGCAAAGTAACTATCCGATGACCCCTCTCATGACCCTAAAAAAGCTGACACCCTCAATTACAAGCCTTCATCAAGTTAGAAGAAAGGGATCATCAAAGCCAAGTGCACCTACAAGTCCGAAATGAGGATTGGGGCACTCCAAGCGTCAATGCTCAGTCTACCCAATCTCCATGTGGGTCATAAGGTAAAAGACTATTGCTATTTCAGCATCTTACCAACCCACCTGTCACACATACAACAAAGCAACTACCTTAATGACAAACAAGACTAGGGCAATTTCGGAAGCTAGACAACTCAACATTGGGACCTTTGCAACAAACAAGAGTGGGGCAATTTCAGAAGCAAGGACAACTCGACACTGGGGAATTAATCGACCATTCCAAAAAGGAAAATAAGCAAGTCGACGCCAATAGCGCGATCCCATCAGCATGCGTCGTCATCATCAGAGCTTCTCTCATATCCTTTCATTGGTGATCCAACACGGTCATTTTTTTTCCAATTATAATGTTCTCAGAATACAATGATCCACATGTGAGGTACGACTCTTTCATTTCTTTATTTGTTTTCTGTCTCCATTATATACATTAGCAATTATATACATTTTAAGTATAGGTAAATCTGACATTAGAATCTTAGAAAGAGGTTTTAAAAGAGTAATTTTGTTTGGTTTGTTATGAATTAAATTAATTTTGACAAGTGTCCGTGGAGCAAGAATCGCGAGTATGATTAGAAAATTAAGTCTATTCAACCTTTTAATTAGACATAACATCCTAATTCAAAGCACTCTTTGGAGCATAATCAACCTCATATGCATGCCTGCATTTTGCGGTTGCCCTGACTTTTAGTTGTGGGGTATAAAACTATGATGACAACGATGACAATTAATGCAAAGTTAGAGGGTAAAAAGTGGCCAGCCCAACGATTCGAATCGTGGCCTCGGTTACTCGAGTAATTAAATCTGAGGGGTGTCTTTACACCTAGTGCCCTATAACCATTTGGTTTGGGAGTTATCGACCCCAACACTCGCTACATGGGTAACTTAGAGCTTAAGAAAACGAGCATTATGAGGCAGAGGAAGGCGAGACCTAAGCCAATTCGAATCGTGGTCTGGGTTACTCGAGTAATTAAACTTGAGGGGTGTCTTTACACCTGGTTCCCTAAAGTCGTTTGGTTTGGGAGTCACCGACCCAGTAGTCGCTACATTGGTAACTTAGAGCCTAAGAAAACGGACCCCGCACAAAGGTCAGGCAAGGAGAAAATAGAGTAGACCATTTAACTCGTTTCAAAGTGTGGCCTTTGTTACTCTAGCAAGTAAACCCGAAGGGGTGTCTTTACACCTAGTGCCTTAAAGCCTTTTGGTTTGGGAGTCCTTGGTTCAAAACTAGTTAAATAGGTAACTCTGAATAGCCTAAGAAAGCGAGACAAGTTAAGTGAGAGGAAAGGAGTGAAAAGAAAATATGGAGTAAAAACGATAAAAATTTTTGCGAGATCAGAATGAGATCCTATAAAGTTATGGAAGAGAAACCCCTGCTAAGGGTTGCGTCACTCATAGTGCATATGTCATATAACATTAATTATACGAATAACGGTGTCTAGAGCGAGGATAAAGTATCTTTGATAACGGGAGATAAGTCTTTTGAATTTGATCGTACTCATGAACAATGACCATGAATGCTTAAAAGTTATCTTGCGTTTTTATAACTTGTTAAAAGAAATATTCCTTAAAAGGAAATAAATAAAAAAATAACCTTGAAGTTAGCGATTCACAACTTGCTTAGAAAAAAATTCATTTTCATACTCAATTTCAAGATCTTTAGCGATAAGATAAAAACTCAGCGAATACGATTTAAGTGGTAGGCCCAATGAGCATCCAATTTCATCAACTTTAACTTATACTAATCCTTATATCGAAGCTATCCCCGACGGCTTGAGCTGCCAAGATTTTGGCGCATTTTGTTATTCGTCTGATGTCCAGGATTTTGCTCACAAAGGAAGTCTCTTATATCAATCCACGGTAACAATATGCAAAAGGGCTGGGGCATTTTTGCGATTCAATGAAATAGAAGGAGTCTAAGGCGGGACCAAGCTTCTCATCAAATGAGAGGACTCCTGAAAGAAATTACGACGACATAAGCTGCTACGACAAAAGAAAGGAAAAATTCCCAAGAGAATCCTTAACTCAAAAACAAGCGCCTCATCGGTAAAAACAGTATAACAAGACCACACATGGGTCAGTTCTAACTAACAATTTCCAAATTCAAAATGATGATATACAAAGCATACATCATGATGGACAGTAATAGAACATGTGCGATAAATGCCTAAGCATCATTATATATATATATATATATATATATATATATATATATGTGTGTGAGAATAGTACATCCGTTTTCATATCAACATCATCTATATACATGTGAAAAGATGAAAATAAAAAAATATAGGAAAAGGGGCACCTACGCCCAACGACTAACAAAAGGTCTAGCAAATGAAATCTACATTATCAAACATGTCAACCTGCGCTAATTCGTCCTAAGTCGAGGCCTCTACATCGAAGTTCAAATCTAGGCAGTGAAAGGAACGGTCACATCTGTAACGACCCCAAAATTTGGATAATTCAACTCTAGACTGCGGTTGTTAATAATACATCTAATTTTAATTTTACATCATTATTCGATGATACAATCAATAAAAATGCAGAACAATTTAAACTTTTCTGTCTTCTTTCTTTATTTTTCCCTGAATCACAACCTTTATCATTATGTATCCTAGAATCATACTTATTTTCATGATTCACTTCATCAGAGTTATTATATAAAACCTTACATCTAAATTCGATGTCCTTTATATATCGGATAATACAACTTTACAACTTAACATGAATTAAACATCACCTTAAACATGGTTCAAACAATTCAAACAATACTTTCAACCGAAGTAAATTGTCTTCTCGCTTTACTTCATATTCTTATCATTCAAATAACACGTAGCATTACCTTGAATCTTTAACCTGCAAAAAATGGTTATTTTGCAAGATTGAGCTCGACAGCTCAGCAAATCTAACCAGTTTTCATGCAACACATAACATAATATCATGCTAAGTTCATACATCATAAAGATTCTAACATGTCATACATGCTGCATCTCATCTCACATAACAAGTATAGAGACTAACTTCTTTAACTTAATCACATAGTCACAGATTGACTCTTGCAATTCATATACACATCATATGTAATTGGACATAAACATAACGGTATAGTTTTAGTAAAATAGTTATCAAGTTCACATAGCAAATAGAACCGAAAGAGTTGCCTGGTTTGTTGATTATCAACTACCTCTTAACTACTTTGCTTTAATCCTACGACAGTTTAAAAGTTCATATACACATGTATCGGTTACACATATAATGAAACCACATTGACTCTTAGTCCTAATCCTTTTACAACTTGTGTTTCTTTGAAAACTTATAACCTATCTTCAGATTTTAACTCTTCTTTGTTTGACACTTAACATTTAGTTAAGTTACTAAATCAACCTTCATCTCACTTCTCTTATACCTCTCTTTTAATCAACACTTAACGTTTGGTTAAGTCTTTAAAGTTTACCTTCACATCACATTAGGTTTATTCAACTTACTTAAGAATCTTCATAACATTCTTCTCAAATCCTTTTTGCAAAGTATTTAGTTAACTATTAGTTAAGTCTTTAAGACCTTTTGTTTAGTCACATTTTGAATCACATCATTACCTCGATTATACACAAATCAATATTCTCTATAATCCTTTCTACAATTCACGATTCCTTAACCATCACATGACATTATCTTATATCATCAAGACTGATTATCGTGACTCATTCCGTGTTTAAATAGTTGGATATGATTATTAAACCAACTCTACAACCTTCTCCTGAACCATACATTTAAACCTTATTTCTGGGTCTGTTCAGCAACCGGCGCGGCTGCGCCTATATTGCCTTTGATACCTGCGCGTCGACGCCCAATTTGCCTTGGGTTACAACGCGGCCACATTGCAACGCAGACTCAGTTTTTGCAAAACGTGATGAACACTCTGCTTCCCATCCAAAAACCATATCCTTTTTCATCTACACTCCAAATTGATTAATTTTTGATTCCATAAACTCACTAAACTCAGAGCTTAACATCTACAGAGTAATTTAACATCTCAAAAACTTAAACAACAAATTATAAAAACTCAATTTCAGTTTTCAAACTATGTTTTCATGTTTTAACATGTTTTACAAAATCCTTCACCACAAGTTCGATCTAACTCCGTTTTAATTCATTCAAATTGGGTTGTTTTCGTTTCTCAAAGGAGAACAACAATCAACCATCAATTTTAAACTTTACACATGAAAACATGATCAATTTAGCCTCTAAAATAGACCATATAATATACAATAACCACTACAAAAAAATGGGCCTTTAGCAACGATTTTTCGGGCAACGACTTTATAAGTCGTTGCTAAAAATATATGTTTAGCAACGAAATTTGTCATTCGTTGCAGATTGCATCAGGCTTTCACTTTTTACAACAAAATTCATAAGTCGTTGCAAAATTTCGTTGCTAATTCATTGGCGGGAAAAAATGTCGTTAGAAATTCGTTGCAAAATTTTCGGCCACTTGATTTTCCGTCATCGTGGGCAACGAAAGTTTTTTTGTTGCTAAAAATGGGGCTTTAGCAACGGTTTTTCAATTCGTTGCTAAAAGTGTATGTTTAGCAACGAAACTTGTCCTTCGTTGCAGATTGTGTTAGGCTTTCACTTTTTGCAACGAAATTCATAAGTAGTTGCAAAATTTGGAAATAAAATTCGTTGCAAAATTTTTAGCCACTTGATTTCTCATCATCGCGGGCAACGGAAGTTTTTTTGTTGCTATATTTCGTTGCCTAATATGAACCACATTCGTTGGCAATAATTTTTATTTTCGTTGCATATTTTATACAAATTTTTGTAACGACTATTAAAATGTTGACTTAAATTAAGATAATAATAATAATAATAATTCCTAGTACAGTGGCAAAAAATGTATTATCTCATCTTCACATGCATAGAAACGATGCTAGGTGGTTTAAATATTAGTGTTTCATAAATTCTAGCAAGATATGTTGTTGGTCCAATGGCTTTTGTTGGAATATAAAGTTTTTAGTTTAGAAAGGTCTGGAGTTCGATACTCGTGAGCAACATTTTCTTTAAGGAAATTTTATTTAAGTTCTTAAATTCAACAGTTTACATTAAATATGTGATTTTTTTTATTTTTTTAAAATATTTGATTAAAACATTAAATATTAATAATATGCTTATAGTTAGTTTCATTTACTCCCTCCGTCCTAGGATAAAAGTCCTGGTGGACTTTTCACGCATATTAAGAAGAGGAATGAAATGACAAAGTTGCCCATAATAATATGTCATTAATTATTTTCAATGTAGGTGAGAGAGTGACTTTCTAGCTATTCAATTCAAAATATTTTCTCTTTATACTTATTAAATATGGAGAGATAATTAGAATAAGAAAAGTATGAGATATTTAATGCTATGGGCATAATATGAAAAAATGCGTAAAAGTTTGGTTATTAAAGGAAAGTGAACATTTAACATAGGACTATCCAAAATAGTAATAAGGACTTTTATCATGGGACGGATGGAGTATTATTTAACCTCAATATATATTACTTTATTATATTTTGTTATACGTAACATTTATAGAGAGCTTCAGTTATAATATATTGTGTACGTAACTCTTCAAAAAGTCTATGGAATGAAAATTTTAATTAATTTAACGATATTTTAAACATGAACAAATGAAATGTTACATAAGATTAAAACTAAATTTTATGTAGTTAATAAGGTTATATATATATATATATATATATATATATATATATATATATATATTATTTGAATACAAATTTCAAATAAGAATACGAATTCGAATATATTTAAAGTTTTTCGTTTTCATTGGTATTTTTGTTTGTGCATCATAGATTCATTTGTAATAGCTTATCAAATTCATAAACTTACAATAACTTCTCAAATTCGCAAACCAAATGCATATATGATGTCCCTTTTTTCATATTCTTATTCCAATTAAAGTGATATATTATAATGATATCACTTAAATTAATCAAATTATTATTATAAATATTGTCATTAAAATATGTCATATTTAAAATTTATCTAATAAATTATTTATAAATTTAGTTGTATTTTGCACCAGTTATTAAACTTATTTATTAAAAAATAAAGTTTAAGTTGCTTTAAATAAACTATAATGAAGAGATTTTATAAACTCTCGAGGGAAGTGTATTCAAGTATTAGACTATATTTATTTACGTCTGAATGCATCTGAATGAGTTTGAATTTGACTGGATAAGTCATTTTAGACTATTTGTTTTACATTTTTTAAAACTCTAAATGTGTCTAAATGATTCAGGCAAAAAATTGTGGCTAAATTAGTAAGAAGTAGTGCTAAATGATGTTTTTACTTGCATTTTCTCAGCCAAATTTTGTTATGTACAGATTACGTTTGATTTTTCTTTAATAAATTAGTAATCAATTTAATGAAAGTTGTTATAATCTTTTGTTTTAATTTTATGGACCGATAAAATATTAGTAATATTTTTTAGTATTTTTTCCTAAAATATTTATGTTGGAATTATTTTAATAAAATTAAAATAATATTTATGTTGGAATTAGTTTTTTTTATTAATTTTCTAAGCTTTTTTCTCATTTACTTAATTTTAAAAACCCAACAAGGTGTTAGGTGAGTTTATTTTTTATTTTATGTGAAATGTATTTCTTTCTTTACAAAAATAAAAATTACTATTTTAAGAAAAATTTAATACACTTATAAATTGACTTAAAAAATTAATAATTATTTTATATATGGACTATATATTTGATTAAAAGAGAGTACTATTTTTATATATATTTTTGATATTTTCACATGATTTTTCTTCACATAAAGATAAAATTCACTGTATACTCATGTAAAAATATTTAAATTAGATGTAAAAATATCCTGAACCCACCTTCGCCCCCCCAACCCTCCCTCTCTCTCCCTCTCCCTCTCTCCCTCCCCCTCATTTTATTATTTTTATTTTATATTTTAATATACGAAAAATATATATTTTTTTCATTTCCGTTTAAAACTCGCACAATCTCTACAAAAATACTAAAGCACTTGTATAGGGTAAGATTATTCTTTAGAACCCAATCAAAACCCCAAAACAGCCACCCACCCATACGCAGCTACCTCACTCTCTAAACTCTGTACTACTGCGTACACTTTCCTCTCTCTCCAATGACTAAAATCAAAACGAAGAAGCGTAGGCTCGTTAAGACAGCAGATAAATCCATCAAACCAGAATCTAAACCCCTCAAGAAAAACAAGAAGAATAACCCCCCAAAAACCCTAGCAATCCCCAAACACGACCCTCAGACCTCCTCCGAATCTGACACCCCCGAGCCAAACACTGATTTAATTCATACCCTCTTTGAACCCTACACCAAAGACCAACTCATCGGCTTCCTTATCGACGCCGCCGTCAAAACCCCCTCTATCAGTTCTCGTATTCACGAGGCCGCCGATTGGGCCATCTCCCATCGCAAAATCTTCGTTCATGGCCTTAGTTGGGATACCACGCGCGAAACCCTAGTCTCGACGTTCAAACTCTTTGGCAAAATTGAGGTCTGCAATGTTGTCGCCGATCGAGTTATAGGTAAAGCGAAGGGGTTTGGGTTTGTTATATTTAAGTCTCGGAAAGACACTAATAAAGCCCTAAGGGAACCTAAGAAGAGAATTGGTAATCGTATTGTGTCGTGTCAGCTGGCGTCGGTTGGCCCTGTGGTGGCCTCCGATTCTGCTAGCCGGAAGATTTATGTCAGTGATGTTCAGCAAAATATGGAGTCACTGAAATTGCGTGAGTTTTTTGAGAAATTTGGGGAAATTGAGATTGGGCCGCTAGGGTTTGATGTGCAGACGGGGAAATCGAGGGGCTTTGCGTTGTTTGTGTATAAGAATCAGGAAGGTGCAAAAAAAGCTTTGGAAGAACCGTATAAGATGTTTGATGGACACCAGTTGCGTTGTCAAATGGCTGTGGAGGGGAAAAATAGTAAGGGTAATTATAATAATGCATCAGTGACGACGGTGATGCAGCCTGTGCCGTCTTTGGCTGCTGTGGCAGCTGCGCAGAACTTGGCATTATTTGGGCATCAACAGGGTTTGAATTCTATGCTTGGACAACAGCTGTGTTTGAATTCGATGTACGGAGGACTGTTTGCAAATCCAACTGCGGGCTTGGCTATTGGCACAAGGTGTGATTGGGGCAAATCAAATTGGGCAAATGGGGATGGGTTTAGGGGGTTATACCGGGGAATTAGCAGGTCAGGGGATAGGGAATTTAGGTGGGAGTCAGTTGTTACTCGGGACGTATAGCGGTTCTACTACTGCACCAGTGTTGCAGGGTTTGCAGCATACTTACTCGGGTTCGTCAATGGGGCAGGCATCAACTAGTAAGGCTAGTGGGTCTTTCTTCCTTTCATACCATGTTTCTCTTCATGTTTGTAGTTTTGTTTCACTCTACATGTGGGATTTTTTGTGCCGAGCTTCTGATTATTAGATCTGAATCACAACCCTTTGCAATCAAGCTTGCCAATTTTTCATTTGGTGATATGGGTCTGGCTCATTTTTTTGCTTGATTCATAAACTCCAGTTCTGTTAGTTTGTTCTTTAATGCCAAGTTTATAGAGAAAGTTAATATGTTTATTTATTCTAGCTACAAAATTAGTGTAATCATGGGAAAATTATGGTTAAGATCATAGTAATTTGTGTATTTAAAATAATTTAATGACCTTTTTCTAGATAAATATGAAATTGAAGTTGAGTTTGAAAATACTCAATTGTTACAATGTACTGCCCTCTCTGTGAGAGTACTTGTTTCTTTTTGGAACAAGGGGGAGTATTATAGGCAATTTTTATTAACATTGCTTAATGTGGACTGAAAGTATTATTATTTTTATTAAAAATTTTAAGTTTTATGTATTTTGCTAATTTTATATTGTATCATATATACTAATTTTTGAGATATTATTTGAGCACGTTTTTAGCAATTGCTGAAATTTTTTCTATCTTCTTTTGTAAATATCTTAGACTTTATTAAACATTTAAACCAATATTACTTGTTATGATATTTCATGCATTCAACCTAATTATAGTATGCCATAAAGTTAAATATGCTTTGCAAAAGTACAAGGATGGGGTCAGTTATTTTGTGTAAGAATATTATTTCGTTCTTTCTTTCTTTTATTACATTTTATTTTAACTTCAAATTTGATTATAATTAGTTATAAATTCTCGTGTAAAATGGTAAAAGTGAATTCTTTGAAATGTAACACATATTCTTTCCAAGCTAGCAAAACTCTTTTATATGAAGTTTTCTGTTTCTGTAGTAGGTGGAATATAATAATTGTTAATCAATTTTTTTGTGTGTGTGTTTGTGAAATGGCAACAGAAAGATGTGGGAATGGCAAGGTGATGAGTTTGCTCTCCAAGAAGGTATCAATCTTGATGAGTCCCTAGAATTATTTTCAACTAATAAGTTAAGATATTTGAAATTACTGATACTAACTAGTTGTTGTAATTAGATGTACCTAAGATCCTATGGAACAATGTAAGCCAGAATGAAAATCTATCGTACATATTTGATGATATAACGCCAATAAAGGCCTGTGGTGATGTGGGTTATATCATGCTACAAACAGTGGTACTTTGTTGACACACTTTGTTTATCAAGCGATAATTAGATATGACAAAAATAAAACTTTTGATATTAATTTGTCCTTCGAAATTTTAAGTGCAATTGGAAGAACACATGTCTAATTCCAGGAAATAAATTACAAAAAATACAAAGAATGTGAAGACATGCAAACCGAGTTCTTCTCAAGTACAGAGGTGGAGAATGCTACAGTTTGACAGTGTGGTTTTAAAAATTCCCTTTTGCAGTGAAGAGGTGCGACCCACATTCCTAAAAACAAAGGTTGTATTATTCTGTCAGCTCAATTTCATTATGAAAATAGTCATATCTAATCATTTAATTACCTTGTCATATGCAACTTATAACATCTTATTATGTTACCAAATTTAATGTTGGTTCTGTTGTGTTATGAACATTGTACTACCTCATTGCACGGGTGGGTCTACATATTATAGAGTTATAGTCATTACTCGTTAGACAGGGGCCAGAGGTGGAGATTGTTTTCGCGGGAGTTTGCTTCTTCACTTCAGGTGGCAAATGCTCTTTCAGTGAACCTTAGCCAACATGATAATTTGGTTGAAGATTTATTTATCCTCTATGGTAAGATCTTCAAGTTTGTGCTTGATTGCTATCTATTTGCTCCTTCACCATATATTAAGTTCTCACTCAAAATGTTATACTTTTAAAAAATTCTGTTTTTGTGAAATGCTTTTAAATTAAATGCATTCTTATTGTACTAGGTTTCTGATATGTGTGATAATCAACATTGTTTGGTGAACTATTGAATTTGGCCCAAGTTTATGGGATTTTAAAGTTAGTTTGTGTTGGACTATATCAATTTCGTAATGCCTTTTAGTTTGGGTGATGTAGATTTTGTGTTTTCCAACCTTAAGAATGTTGCGTGATCAATCTGTTTTGCTTGCAAGCACTATGGTAGTAATTAAAAAGTTAAACATTTGTTTACATTAATATGTGCAGGGAAAGTTAAACTTGTGTCTTTTATTAGTTCTGTAAGTACTAAATCGCAACATAAGAATTCTGAAAGCTAGTCTCCAGGCCATGATGATGATAGTTCAATGTCGCATGTGTTAGTTTATGTGGCAGGCTCAAGGAGTGACGAGTAACCAACCAATTAGATCCATCTTATAAAGGAAGGATTCTGATAGTATAGTTTCAAATATTCCGTACATTAATTTGTGAGGTATGTAAAAATAAATTAAGTATTAATTTGTGAGGTATATTTCGTACATTAAAGCTCTTGTTTATCTTCATGCATATGGACGCATCCATAGAGATGTGATTGCCTATTTGGATTTGTAGCAAATGATATTGTGATTGCCTATTTGTCTTTGTCTGCTTATGAGCAATACGGTGTACATTAGTACCACGTAGCAACTCTATTGTCTTTGTGTATTAATTTTGGATCTAAATGCCTCTGGTGACCTATTTGCTTCATTTTCCTGACTAGCTATTATTTTTAAATGTGCAGGAAGACTGTTTCTACGACCTGCCTTACAATACTGGGTATCAAATTTTTGTGCTACGTTTACGGATGACAAGGGACGAAATTATGAAGAGTACTCTCTCTATATATGTTAATATATACTTTGATTGAAGAATTATGGTAGCTTTAGATGGTTAATTGTAAAGATAATGAATTATTATGTAGTGGATGATTTTATTAAGTTAATAATATTTTAGTTTTTTTTTTATTTTTGTCATTATTTGCTATGGGGACATTGAGCTAGCCAGGTACACAAAAAGAATGTTAAATTTTAATTTGGCAACAATATAAATCGTTACCAAAGCATTGAACAAGTTTTAATATAGCAATAATTTTTTATACATTTAGCAACAAATTTTCGTTGCTAATGGCATTAAAAATATAATATTTGGCAACGAAAAATTAACCTAATAACAACGGAGAGGATATTGTTGCTAATACTAAAATAAAAGGTAACATTTTTTATCGTTGCAAATCATATCAACTTTCGTTGCACATATAAAGAAACAACAATATATAATGTCGTTGCTAATCGATGACTTTCGTTGCTATTGAAAAATAACTAGTAACAAACATTTTCGTTCTTCATTCAGCATAATGTCGTTGCCAAATAATATAATCAGCAACGAAAATCGTTGCTAAAAAGTTTACATTCTGCAACGAAAGCAAGCTTAGGCAACAATTTTCATAATTTACTAAAACGAAAAATGTCGTTGCAAAATGATGTCAATTGCAACGAAAATGCATGGTCGTTGTAAAAAAAAAAGAGTTCATTTCGTTGCCAATTAGCAGGCTTTTGCAACGAAATGGGGTTTTTAGCAACGACATTTTAATTATTCTGCAATAATACGTTTTGTTGCTAAAGGATCGATGTCTCTGTACGAAAGCCAAATTTCGTTGCAAAATGTATTACTTTTGGCAACGAAAAAAATACGTTCGTTGCAGAACAATTAGCAATGCTTATTGTGCAACGAAAGATGCAACGATAGTAAAGTCGTTGTCAAAACCCTTTAGCAACGAAATTTGGCACCTTTAGCAACGAAAATCGGTTGTTGCTGAAGGCCCATTTTTTGTAGTGAACCAAATGACCATTTCTTCCTCTTTTTGACAGAAATCTACTTTGATTTGGTTTAATTCGACTTGTGGATATCTCTTAACACCCAATAACACTTGATTAAATTTTTCATCAATTCTTACAACCAAAATAATTCTAACAGTGAAGAATTTCAAGAAATAGGAACTAGAAGTTTTAGAAATCCTCTTCTTACCTCTTGAATCTTCTTTATTTTTGATAAATGATGTAGAAGACTTGATCAATCTTCTTCTTCTTTTTCCTTGATCCTCCAAAGCTTTATCCACATCCATAGAAAACTCTCTCTCTCTCTCTCTCTCTCTCTCCGAGTTCTCTCTATTGAGCTTTGTGCTCTCTATTGCCAAATAAACTGAACGTAACTTCATTTGGCTTAATAACAGTTACTGAAGAATAAGGGTCTCACAAGTTTTGAAAAAACAAAGGGTCTAAGATCTGTTTGTTTTAGCTCAAATAAACTCCTTTAGTTTATTTTAATTTTTTTCTTTTATTATTCCCTTACTATATGACACAATACATATGTCACACTTTAACTCGTATTATTAAATTATTTAGCTAGATACAATGAATAATTATACAATTATAATATATATAATTATTACACTATACATTATGAAATTATACTCATAACACCTCTATTTAAAATAAAATCTTTCTTAGAATAAATAGTATTTACTCCATTAATTATCTTAATAAATTATACAATTATAATATATAAATTTTCAATTTCATTCCTTCTATAAATTGTTCCAAGATAATTTATTCAATCTATACATTTAGTCACATCTTAAATATCAACTCTACTTTTTAACCTTGACACCAATATTTATTCATAGACATATTGGATCTCCTTATCTTATGGACAAATTGATAGTTGCTTGACATAATATAATGCATTAAGCCATTACATAACCGTATTACATTTTTTATGTAATATATTCCCTTCTCATTTTATTAAAACAATTATATTTACGTTAATTCACTATTTTAATTAAGTGAATAAATCCTTTCATTTAATTCACAATAACACCTTTGCCCTCCAAGGTTTTAATATTCAAATTATATTATTTCATAATATAATTATCAACTTAATTCAAATTAACCAATATTATTCAGTTAATTTCCTTCACCACCATATTCCTTTTTGAAACAATTTCGTTTAATTCTTTAATAGTTAAATTAGCTATTAAACCTCATTTCCCCAACACATGAATATATATATATATATATATATATATATATATATATATATATATATAACTCTCTTTTATATATAAATATTTAACTCTCTTCATATCAAATCACATATTTTAAAATATATAGTGCATATATACATATTCTTATTCGAATCCGACACATTTCATAATAAGAATTTTATTTACTAAATTCTTATTTTAATAATTTCTGAAAATCCTGGTTGTCACAACATCCTTCAGGGATGTCAACGACACCCGGGTCATTAGTTAAGCCAATATCTAATCTAGCGGGCTCACAAGTAAAAAGTTCGCCCATTTTATAATCAATGATGCGATCCGTTGGAGTCAATACCCGGTGGTGCAATCTCTTGTAGTCAATACCCAGCAAAGGCATCAGAGACAATAACAGGTGGTGCAATATGTTGGAGACAATATCCAGTGAAGGCAACAGAGACAATACCCGGTGCTGCAATCTGTTGGAGACAACACCCGACGAAGGCATCAACAACAATACCCGATGGAGCAATCCGTTGGAGTCAATACCCAGCGAAGGCATCATAAATAATACAAGGTGATGCAATCCGTTGAAGTCACTACCTAGGAAAGGCATCAACAGTAATACCCGGTGGTGTAATTCATTGGAGTTAGTACCCAGCGAAGGCATCGACAGCAATACCCGGTGGTGTAATCCGTTGGAGTCAGTACCCAATGAAGGCATCAGAAGTAATACCCGGTGGTGTAATCTGTAGGAGTCAGTACCTAACGAAGGCATCAGCAGCAATACCCGGTGGTGTAATCTGTTGGAGTCAGTACCCAACGAAAATATGGGCAGCAATACTCGATGGTGTAATATGTTGGATTCAATACCCAGCGAAAGCATCAACAACAACCCCCGATGGTTAATCAATCCATTGAAGTCAATACTCGGTAAAAGAAATACAACAAGCATCCTCCCTAGCAGACGGGATTAATCATTTAAATTTTTAACACTTATATAACACTACATACTTTACACATGACATTGCATCACTTGATATACATTGTCATGCATCGGGTGTCTAGTATCTTTGTCCTGTTCATTTCATTACATTGCATAAACATGACAAAGAGGGGCATCTGTAGATGTAACAACCCCAAAATTGGGACGATCTTAATCCAAAATTAGGACTAACTTAATTATTACTTTGCGTGTTAGATACTATCTTGATTCAGCTTTACATCATACTTAGATGAAACTACAACTGAAAAAGCGAATAATTTAAAACTTTTATATCCTTCTTTCTTTCTTTCTTTTGTTCCTTGAATCGCAAACTTTATGATTACATGTGACGCCCCCAAAATAGGTATACACAACCCATTCTGAGTCACCAAATACATGGTACATAAATCAAATACAAACCTAATTTATTCAATACGACAAAACGTAGTTGAGAGTTTTAACACGAATATTGTCTTGTAGACAATATCCAAACTCAAATAGAGTCCTCATTACAATTATTATCACACTATTTTATAAAATAGTGAGGACTACTACAACCACCATCTCGGACCATCACTCCATTCCCCGACTAGTCCTGGCTACGTTCTCATTTCCTGAAGAGAACAATGAAAGTAAAGGGTGAGCTCAACTAGCCCAGTAAAGAATATTGTGACTGAGATAATGCAGAATAAACTATCTTTAGCCTTCAATAGTGTAAAACTGATAGAATATAATAGACAACTAGTCTAACTGCAGCGGGACAAGCAATCCATTAGAAGAGTCAAGTAGAGCGTAATATCTACAGTTTTCTATGATTTAAAAGTTCATCATCAATATTTTATCGCTGTAATACAGTTCAATAAATAATCCACATCACTGAATTATCCATGCACTACGGGCCAAAGATATTCATTAGTATCACATCCACGAATTATCCATGAACTATGGGCCAAGGATATTCGTTATTATCACCAATGATCATGATCATGCCAACAACTGTCCATCAATACACTACGGGCCAATGAACACTTTTACCACATTATTTGTAACATTATAGGTCATGATTATACCGATACATAGTCATAATCATACTAATCAACAGTCCGTTTATGCACTACGGGCCAAAGATGACTTTCATCACAATATAAATATGAGAATGATGACAATGATATAAGAATTCAATTAAATGAGAGCAATGATAAATTTTAAAGATTTATAATTCAATTTATCCAGAATTCAGTAATGTCCAAATTGTCAACATGATACTGCTTTGTGGAGTAAAATTCAAGAATAATATTGTATCAAAAATAATTTGGATAAAAAAGAAATTAATTTTTATCATGAATAGTACCTCAGGTGAATAGTACCTGAGTGAATAGTACCCCGTGAATAGTACTTTGGGAATAGTACCCCGACATGAAAAGATTAAAAATTATCAAGAATGTTCAGAATAATATTTTCGTGAAAAGATTCTAGATGAAACACAAATTTCAAGGATATTCTACTAATTTTAAGGAGTATAGAAGCAATACTTAACAAAATGAGTGTAGAATTCAGAATCTAAAACGAAATAATATTACTTACATACTACAGAGTATGGAAGAAAATATTATTTCGTACGAGTATTGAACAAAAATAATATCCCTTACCTTTAAAGAAAAGTACTTCTGACTGGTATGGCGGTGATATTCTTGAAGAAAATTTGAACTGTTTTCTACACTCAAAGCTTCCTTAAACTCTAAAGAAATACGCTCAATATTATAGAAGAAGAATTCTTTAATTTTGGTGTGATTTTCATTTCTAAACTAAGCATCCTATTTATAAGAGAATGACTTGATACTATATGAAAAAGAAAATCACGGACTGCACAGGAGAAAAGTTCACGGGCGCCGAATTTGTTCGGCTGATTTTTTTTTGATTTTACTATGCTGCATTATGCAGTACTATGCATACATTATGCAGTACTATGCAACACTATGCCGTACTATGCAAATAATAAAATATAATATATTCTATTTTATATAAAAAACAAAACTTATATATATATATATATATATATATATAAAATAAAACAGAGATAACTTTCTACCGATAATTTTGAAAAATGGGTAAGTGGGGGTCCATGTAATAAGCCAAACTTACAATAAATACTTCATAAAATACCCCTCTATTTATCTTAATTCACTTAGCTTCTCAAAACACATTTTTAATAACATTTATTCATCATTTATAACTCACAATATTAACAACCAGATCATTCTCAGGAAAGAGGGGGCTTTTCGATAAGGACTTCTCCTTATTGGTGTGCAATTAGGTGACCAAACCCCTTTTCTCGACAGAACTTTCTAGACATTGTCAATAATACAAATAATAATATGAATAACTTTGCCATCTCAATTATTGATTTAATAACATAAAATATTGTGCAGATGATATTGTGACAATAATTGAATCAATAATATGAGATACTATGCAGCAATTACTGTGATAATAATTGAATAAAACTAAGTGACTTCTCACGTAAACATCAATAATCAAAGATATTGTACAATACCGTGTGCTACTATGCAACCACGCGTATTACTGTACTTTTATCACCGGGTATTTCAACAGTTAACGATAAAACTTTTGCTGTTATTTTTATAAAAAAGTTATTTCTGTCGTTTTCTAACTCCGACAGTAATTCCGTTGTGGGATGCACCAATGATTGTGCCGCCGTACGAATATTCCCTGATAAAATGAATATTCCCCGACCAATCGAATATTTTATGACAACTTACTTACTTTATAAAATTTGTAAATATTACCCACAACTATAACATTATATCAAATCCACACCATAATATTCAAAATGATATTTCGAGAAAATTAAATCTTTATTCATAAAAATTAGGGTCTTACAACCTCCCCTTCTTATAAAATTTTATCCTCGAAATTAGTGTACATACCTGGTATGTCGAAGAGGTGAGGATACCTTGATTTCATTTCAAATTCTAACTTCCAGGTCATTTCCTCAATATCATGGTTTCTCCACAAAACTTTGACTTGAGGTATAACCTTTGAGCGTAAAATATGTTTCTTATTATCCAAGATTTTAACAGGTACCTTTTCATACGTTAAATATTCCGCTATATCGTTTGGTACTAATTCAATAATGTGGTTCTGGTCTTCCACATATTTACGTAACATAGATATGTGAAAAACGTTATGAACACGAGACATACTTGGCGGTAATGCGAGTCTATAGGCCACATTTCCTACTCGATCGAGAATTTCAAATGGGCCAATGAATCAAGGATTGAGTTTTTCTCTCTTTTCAAATCTTGTAACACCCTTCCATGGAGTAACACGTAGCAACACATGATCTTCAACATTGAATTCCACGTCCCTTCGATGAAGATCATCATAACTCTTTTATCGATCTTGTGAGGTTTTTATACGTTGCCAGATCATTTGAATCTTTTTCGTTGTAATGCGAACCAATTTCGGTCCCAAAAATGTTGCTTCATCCACCTCATCCTAGCATACTGGAGAACGACACATGCGTCCATACAACGCCTCGAATGGAGCCATGCCTATACTTGCTTGATAACTGTTGTTGTAGGAGAATTCCACCAATGGTAAGAACTTGTCCCAACTTCTTTTAAAGTCAAGGACACAGAGTCTTAATAGATCTTCAAGAGTTTGAATAGTCCTCTCTGACTGCCCATTTGTCTGAGGATGATATGTCGAACTGAATCGTAAATTCGTGACCATAGCTTTCTGCAAACTGACCCCAAACCGTGAAGTGAATCTTGGGTCTCGATCATAAATTATAGATACTGGCATACCATGCAGTCTTATAATCTCATTTATGTATATACGAGCAAGACGTTCAAGTGAATAAGTTTCTCGTATAGGTAAGAAATGAGCAAACTTGGTTAATCTATCAATAATGACCCAAATTACATCTATGCCTTGAGAAACCTTGGGAAGACCAGTAACGAAATCCATGGTAATGTGCTCCTACTTCCATTCTAGAATTTCAAGTGGTTGTAATGGACCTTTTGACACTTGATGCTCCGCCTTGACACATTGACAAGTTAGACACCTTGAGATAAACTCCGCGATCTCTCTTTTCATATTGCTCCACCAAAATGTATGTCGAAGATCACGATACATTTTGGTACTCCCAAGATGAATTATAAACAGTGTGTTGTGCGCCTCCATCATGATTTTATACTTTAAATTGGAGTTATTAGGAACACAAAGTCTGGAGTTGACTCGAAGTATTCCTTCTTCATCGATTCTTGCTTTCGGAATAGCACCATCTTGTACTTTCTTCCTTATACGCATCAGTTCCAGGTCCGTAGCTTGAGTGACTTTAACTTTATCGATTAAAGTCAGTTCTACTCGTATATTTGACATCATCACATGGGTCCCTGAAGTCTTAAACTCTATCTCCATCCTTTGTAAGTCATACAAAATGGGCCTTTGCGTTGACAATATCGTACTCGTACTCGCATACGATCTTCTACTCAACGTGTCAGCTACTACGTTTGCTTTTCCAGGATGATATTGAATGGTATGATTGTAATCTTTCAACAGCTCGAGCCAACGTTGTGACACCCCTAAAATAGGTATACATCACCCATCTTGAGTCACTAAATACATGGTACATAAATCAAATACAAACTTCTTTAACACAACTGTCGTGTAAAAATACGACAAAACATAGTTGAGTTTTTACATGAATATTGTCTTATAGACAATATCCAAACTCAAATTCAATCCTCATTACATTTATTATTACACTAAGTAGCGAGGACTACTAAAATAACCCTCTCGGACCGTCACTCCATTTCCCGACTAGTCCCGGCTACGTTCTCATTTCCTAAAGAGAACAACGAAAGAAAAAGGGTGAGCTCAACTAGCCCAGCAAGAAATATTATGACTAAGAAAATGCAGAATAAATTATCATTAGCCTTCAACAATGTTAAACTGATAAAATACAATAAACATCAAGTTTAACTACAGTGGAATAAGCAATCCATTAGAAGAGTCAAGTAGAGCATGATATCTACTATCTTCTGTGATTTAAAGAGTTTTTCATCCACTTTATTGCTGAGACTCAGCTTAATAAATAAATCACATCATCGAATCATCCCTGTACTACGGGCCAAGGATATTCATGTCATCATCAATGGCCATGATTATACCGAATAATCCCTAGTCATAATCATACCAACAACTGTTCATCAATGCACTACGGGCCAATGAGGACTTTTACCACATCATTTGTAATATTACGGGTCATGATTATACCAAATGATCCCTGGTCATAATCATACCAATCAACAGTCCATCTATGCACGTAAGCCAAAGATGACTTTCATCACAATATAAGCATGAGAATGATGACAATGATATAAGCATTAATCAAACAATATCAAGGATAAATATTAAAGACTTTAAATTTATCCAGAGTTTAAAAATATCCAAATTGTCAACATGATACTGCTTTATGGAGTAAAATTCAAGAATAATATTAGTGTATCAAAAATAATTTGGACAGAAAAAAAATTAATTTTTGTTATAAATAGTACCCCAGGTGTATAGTACCCGAGTGAATAGTACCCTGTGAATAGTACTTCAGGAATAGTACTTAATGAATAGTACCCCATAAATAGTACTTCATGAATAGTACCCTATGAATAGTACTTCGTGAATAGTACCTTATGAATAGTACCCCGTGAATAGTACTTTGTGAATAGTACTTCGTAGGATATTATGTCTATAGCTTAGTTTGAAATTTTATTCTTGAATCTGGATAATTCACTGAGGCACAATGGATTGTTGGCTGGAAAAATTTTGGACTCATTTGCATAATAGTGTAGTTTGTATAGCATGTAGTTGCATTGCATTGCTTATTATCGTATGCATTGCTTGAGGGCAAGCAATAGTTCAAGTTTGGGGGTATTTGATAAGTAGATTTTATACCTACTTATTGGATGCCAACTCACTAGAATTATGTTCATCTCAAGTAGTTTTTACATTGTTTTAGTTGCATTTTGTAACAATCCAGAATTTTAATTGTAATTTTAAATATTTATTGAGTTATATAAATATTTAATGGATGTGTTTATTGTTGAATAAATATTTGTTTAATTTGATTTGATTTGATTAGTTAATTATTTGTTAAATAAATAATTAATGAGTTAAGGAAATTAATTATTATGAGAAAGGAAATTAATTATTATGAGATAATATTCTAATTTAATTTAATAATTGAGTTAGAGAGTTTATAATGATTAAATGAATTATTATAATGATATTTCGAATTGATGTTGTAATTAAAAGGATATGTTAACTTATTAAATAAAATTATAATTATAAAGAAAATTATAATTTTGTTGTATTGATTATGTGGTAAATTTATTCAATAAATTGTTATTAGAATTAATTAAATTAAGTATGAAAACTTAATTAAATAAAGTATGACAAATAACTATACTATAAATGAGTTATTAATTTTTTTTAAGGAGTTTAATTTAGTTTTGCCAAACAGGGCTTAAATATATTAAGTCTTTAATTTTAAAGAGTTTTGCCAAATGGAGCCTTATGACTTTTGAATTTTGAATTATTAATAATATAAATAAAGTAAATAAAATATATTTATAATCTATACGTTACAGTTTGTAACTGATATTAGTTATTAGGCTTATTATGGCCATATTAGTTTTTATTTTACGCATACTTGTTATCAGTTTAGTTTTGTTTACGTATAGTGTATTTGGTCCAAACCTAAGCCTAAGAAGAAAAGGGAAGTTGTCAGAAAAGGGTTACAGAGAATTTGAGAGAGTCTGAGAGAGAAAATCAAGAGAAAGTTCCTGAGTTTTCAAACACTTATCTGTGGTGTTTAGCAAGGATTGTCTGAGCAAATTGAAGGTATGTTACATAAGTTTAATATTATATTATATATACATATATGGGTTAATATGTTTTACGTCATGTATTTCTGTCCTCTGTGAACCCAAATTCTATTGAATTATTGTATAAACTGAATTATTACAATTGTAAGTAATTGTATTGCTAGAGTTATGTTTAGATAAGTGACTGTATGCTAATTATGTGTTAAAGGAAGGGAATGGTTTTTACAGTAACTATAAGTATGAACATGGCTTGTAGGACTATCAACAATTAGTATTTGATTGTGAGCTAATTGTAAAATTGAACTTTGAATTTGTTAATTGGGTAAGAAATAAAGATAAAGTAGTTCAAAGGAATCAATTTGGTGTATAATTGTGGTTACTGTTCACTATGTCAAACCAAGATCAATAATGGAATTTTTGGTTTAAACTATGACATTCGAATTAATTTTCTGAAGTTGTGGTTTAGTTGTTTTGAAATCAGTATATGTAAATATGATGGGCAACGTTTATGAGTAAACTATGTAAGTTATACGTGTTAATTTAGATGTTAGCAGTGTTAATCAGTCAAAAATTTAGCTTTGTTCTGTTCTTCATGGTGCTCGGTTCTGTAAGTTCGGCGCCTCAGCGCCAAAATCAGTGCCGCAGCTCAGAAGTTCGCACCGCAGTGCCAAAGTAGAAGCTGCAACGCCACTTTCGCACCGCAGCGCCAGCCCTTGGCTTAGGCCTCGCGCCGCAGCACCATCACCGCGCCGCAACACCGCCCACAGTACAAACTGTGGCGCCGCAACGCCGGTTAACAGAATGTCCATTAATGACTTTT
The DNA here is from genome assembly GCA_016801055.1 of Panax notoginseng. Lineage (NCBI taxonomy): Eukaryota > Viridiplantae > Streptophyta > Magnoliopsida > Apiales > Araliaceae > Panax > Panax notoginseng. Next base: position 75,220,623 of record CM029017.1, on the reverse strand, counting down.
TATTTTGCACAAAGTCTGTAATTGTTGATATAATACAATACTATGACTGTTAAAAATATAAATTTTGTTATTGTGGTATTATAGTGCTGAGAATGAGCATATTACTAATACTTAACGAGTTTTATTATTATTTTATTGATGTAATTTGACTATGTGGTTAAAAATCAAACTATATATGAAATAGATACTTATAAAGTATTTGTAATGACGAATTGTATCATAATGATATGTGATTAGGATATTGTGAATCAAACTATTACAGTTTAGCCTACACTCAAGGCAAGTTCTCTAAATCTATTGTTACATTGAGCAAGTTTTCAAGACCTTATTCTTATATTGTGCAAGTTTTCTAACTCTACACTTTCGTTGAGCTAGTTCTGTTGTTACATTACGCAAGTATCTTATCCTTAACTTGTTATTTAGCATGCAAATTTCTAAATTCTGATGGACTAACGTTGAATAAGTTTTAGCGTTCAATTACTATTTATTATGTGACACCCCCAAATCTGGGTACTTCTATTCCCACATGATTTGGTATTCGCTATTCAAACATCATATATCTATCTACCCATAAAAAATGTAAATCATGCAATAAATAGAAATAAATCCTCCCCTTATGGGGTTACAACATCTGAATAATAAATACAATCTCAGGTCATACTAACCTTAAACATCTATGCGGAAACATAAACAAATAATAAGTCTTAAAGAACATTAACATAAGTCTTAACACATAAGTTCAACATCACATAAACAACAAGTCTTCATCACTTGATAATCTTGCCCTTGCCTTTACTAGTGGAAGGTTCGTCAGTTCTTTCGTTCTTAACTGCAATGTTATTATTACGTAAGAGTGAGCACTATTGCCCACAAGTAAAATAATGAAATAACAATGTATAATAACATATGAGTGAATCAAAGACTTCTGAAATAAAGCTCAACTTTTGAATCAAGAATGAATAGCAGGAATCAAAAGAAATCTGAGGGTCATAAGACCTTGAACTATGTCCTAGGTTATCAAGGGTTTATACTTGAAACCTTTAACAGTCATAAGACTATGGACTCTTCTTCTCGTACTTAGGGGGATCAGCCCTTAGTACCATAATGTGCACAATATCTTAACGCTAACGCATAAGTAATCCCCTATACGGGGTTGTTCATCTTAGTTTGACATTCGAGTTCGCGCCAAAGGAAGTTTGGTTTGGATAATTCATCAAGGGTTCTAAAATTTAGAACGCTCATCAACTATGGACTAGTCGAATCATAAAGGGTTCGCTAGTCTAACAAGATTCACAATAACTGATATATAAATCGAATAACAATTCCAAGAGATATACAATTGAATAATTATTGTATAACAACATCATGCTTTGAAAGATTAATATACTATTGATATAACAACATGGGCTTAGTCAAAATAACGAGAACTTGCTCGATGAAAAGAGACAACATATAATTCATATAATGATAACGAGTAGGGTTAGGAAACTTGCCTCGTGCGTAGATTACACTTTAATTAAACTCGTTCCTTGATTTAAATCCTACATATCATTTACATTCATAATACCAGTAAATTATAACGTACTAGTCATCACAAGCTCATTCTTTTTGTCTAACTCGGGTTATGACCATACTTAGTCAATTTATCAAACTTATTGTCACACAATTTTACACTTCACAAATAATAAGCTAATTATGTATTCAATAATTCAATCCACATGCAATTATGTTATTTACATGTTAAGTATCTATTTTAATATCTTATTATACTTCTAACATATTTCTATGTTTATTAAATTAGGTTAATACCACATTGCTAGACTTAAACATTTAAAAAAATTCGTTTATGAACATTCTGCAGAGTGGCGCTGCGGCGCCACTTTTATACTTGTACTCGGCGCTGCGGCCGGACTCTTGGCGCTGCGGCGCGAGACATCAGTTCTGGAGTTGGCGCCGCGGTGCGAAACTCTAAATTTTGATTCCCAGTTCGCGAAAAACACAGAGTTCAGCGAAATAGACACTACATGATCATTAATTTCACTAAATTAACATACCCACATGTTAGAATTCATACATAATCATTACCTAACAATTATAGAATGATTTTAACCCATTAAAACATATAATTACAGAATTAAAATATGTAAATTTCACTGTTCTTGATGTTCTTGAAGGTTTTGAACATAAATCATGAAAATTAATACTATGGATTCGTTATAACACCGAATCCGTTCATTTAAAGTTTGGTCTCTTCATATCAACATGCATAATCAAATAAGAGTGGGAATTTTACAAAAACATTTATGTTTGACATATTAAAATCACGTATAAGGCCATATGGCCATATTCTATACTCTGTAAGTTTTGAGTAACATATGCGACATGTTTTATGATACTGATGATATAGTCTACATAATATATATAATCAATTACGATATGGTAACATTTAACACATACATAACTCATAATCATACCTTTTCCCAATTACAGAGACTTTAAAAAAGCTTTGAAAGCCATTTTCATGAAATCTTAAATACGTAAAATAGAAATTGGTTTGGAGAAATTACCCAGAGTATAGATTAGAAGGGATGATCAATGATGATCTTTTCACAAATACTTGTTGATTACACTCTCACAATTTCTCTGTGAACTCTCTCTGATTTCTCTGTTAGACTTTAGAAAAATGAAGAATGAAGAAGACGTCGTATAAATTAAAGAACTGACGCGCATTATGGTCAGTTACCCATCATGGGTTAACTGTCCATAACTCCCACTAAGGCCATGTTTGACTAGCTTTAAAAACTCATTCCTATTTATTTTAATAACTCTTTTATACTATAGTTTAAATCGTGTCACACCTAATTCAAATATCTTATTTACTTTAATTTAAATAAAATATAATAATTTATCATAAATTCACATAATCATATAATTAATTTTCTCATTGATTAATTTTATCAAATTATTAAATCTCTAATTAATTATTACATTAATTAAAATAACATTAGGTTTATTAAATATTTCTTTTAATTAATAAACTCTCATAATTACAAACTTTGAATAATAAAATTCTCTACATTAATTTAATAATTATAACACATATAATTAAATTAATCTACCACAACTTCATCAATTAATTATTTAATCAAATAATTAAATCATCGAAAATATTTATTTAATTCAATAAATATTAAGAATTAAATTACAAAAATCTCGTTCGTCACATATTATGCATGCTCCATACTAAATTTTAAATAAGATTTCTAACCTTAGCTTAATATTGTTCAAGCAAGGTATGTTATATTACTCAATACTTATGCTATTAGATTATTCCTAAAGCATGATCTTAATTTATAATGTCGATTCAATTATGATTATTCCATAGCATAACGTTATTAACTTTTATTCAACTAATCCTTAGTTGATGACCGTTGAATTCTAAATTACCTTGAAACGTATCCAAACCAAATTTACTTTGGGGCGGACTTGTCCTCTAAATGCTAAGATGAACAACCCTATTATATGGGATAATTTACGCATATCGTTGAAATGTTTGTGTACAATACATTGTACAAAGGGCTGATTCCCCTAAGTACGAGGAGTCCCTATAGTCTTATGACTGCTAAAGTTTAAGTTGAAAGATTACTTATAACTATGGACATAGTTCGTGGTCTTATGACCCTCAGATATACGATTTAGATTTTGACTATCATTGATAGAACCTATTGTTCAGTTCTATTGAGCCTATTAGTAGGCAATTGTTGTAAAGTTTTATTCATTATTATTTCAAGTGAGCATTGTTGGCTTACTCTTGCTTAGATAATTATTACAGCTAAAGTTGAGAAGGTCGATGTACCTAGCACCAGTAAAGGAAAGGGAAAGATGAACAAGTATTGATGACTTGTAATCATGATTGATATTTTGTTGTTTGACTTTATTTTAATTATTGTAATGAAGCTATTTAATTTTTCCGCATATGATGTTTGTATTTGAAGGTTAGATAACCTGAGAGATTTTTATTAATGTAATCCTTTAATGGGAAGGTTTATTATTCAATTTTATTATGATTGGGTAGTTAGACATGAATATTTTTATTAAGTGAACACCAAATCTTGAGGGAATGAGGTACCCGGATTTGGGGGTGTCACACATTTTATGTTTATTTTGCAGTATTTGTAATTGGAACTCCTATGGCATGAAAATGCAAGAAATGGCATGGATCGACATTGGCATGGTGGCATGAGGCTAGCAAAAGCATGATAAGAGGAACATGAGTAGATGAGGACTGAAGCAGTGAATGAATACAGTGAAGAAGAGAAGGAATGAAGAACGAACGACAACGAACAAGAAGCAGAAGCAACAAAACATTAGAAGACAAATTGCAGTAGTCGCGTGGCTAATCAGGCCTTACATCGCGCACTTGCGCCACATGAAGTTAGACAACTTTGCACTATCGCGCGGTCGCGCCTCAACAATGAAGAAATATCGCACGCCCACGCCAAGACTTCGTCAGATGAACCAATCGGGCGCTCACGCCCATTTTACACTATAATCTCGCGCGGCCGCACGAGTCTTCTGCAGTATGTTTTGTTGACTTTTTATTATTTGAAATTTGAGTGCTTTAGGCTCAACTGAACGATATGGTTGGCACCAGACGTGTATTTTGAGGGTCTTAATCAATTTTTATATTATTATTAGGGTTCTTAAGCTTTAACTAGGCTAGAGAGGCTTTAATCATTAGAGATACAATTTTATATCCTCTCTTTATCTAGATTATTAAATAACCAGCAGTTTCATTTTTTGGAGATTATTGGTACTTTGGAACAAGCTTGGAATAGATTATGTAACTGGATTTAACAGATTTGTTCATCATTTTTTTTATATCTTTTGTTTGCATTGCTTAATTCTATGTGTTGTTTCAATCCCATAATGGCTTTTGGTTCAGAAATGAACTAAACTCCATTATGGGATTCTAATGGATTGTAATATGTAGTCTACAATTTTATATCTGAATATTTATCATTGGTTTCCCATTATGATTGAGCTTAATTAATGAATATTTGATCACCATTCACCTTGTATGTTCACATGGATTTGAAAAATGAATTGTGAGTATGGATTAAATCATAATGGTATATGTTTATGAGGCTGATTTGTTAAGCCATGTAATTCGTGAACCGGATAGACATATACTGGTTCACCGTATGTAGTCATGAAAAGAGCCTGCACTTTAATTCATTATTGCTGTAATTTAACATAGAAATATAGTGATTTTGGTAGTAGTGTCGATTACATGATTTCTATCAGTTGTGGAAGTTATGTGAATTGGTCATAGTTCATTGAAAAATGGTTATGTCCACTATTGTGCTCTTGACTAATTTTCCATGATAAATATTTAAACATTACATGATAGTTGGAGTGTAGATGAAATATTACATGAAGTTAGAATCCCATTCTTCTCAAATTTAATTACATCATTTTAATTATTATATTTGTTATTTTTTGAATTAATTTAGAAGTAGATAAATTTGTGATTTGATCGTTTAAGCATATTAAAATAGTGATATAGTTGATGCATGATAACTTAGATTTAACACTTTTCTCTGTGGATCCATACTTTTCTTACTCTGTACTACTTGTTGACCCATGTATGCTTGCATGAGTTAGAGTCCTTTTTATTAGACTAGAAAGGAGGCAATACACGCGTATTACTGTACTTTTACCACATGGTAGTTCAACAGTTTAACAGTAAAATAATGATTGTGCCTTTGTACGAGTATTCCCTGTTAAAACGAATATTCCCCGACCAATCGAATATTCCCGACACAACGAATATTTTATATCAACTTGCTTACTTTGCAAAATTTTCAAATGTCACCCTTAATTTTAACCTTTATCAATTTAACCATTTACTAAATAAAATAATAATTATAAGAAAATTGAATACTTTCATTTTATAAAATTCGGGGTCTTACAAACGTCGTTGCCGAATGTTGAGTTCCTTTTGGGTGAAGAAATTTTTGAGGCTTTTATGATCTGTATAGATCTCCATGTTTTCCCCATACAGGTAATGTCTCCAGATTTTAAGCGAGAAAATGACTGCTGCCAACTCTAGATCATGAGTAGGATAATTCCTCTTATATCCTTTGAGTTATCGTGAGGCATAGGCTATGACTTTCCCGTGTTACATGAGAACACATCCTAATCCTCTGCTTGAAGCATCACTGTAGATGACAAATCCCTCTGAACCAGATGGTATTGTCAGAACAGGTGCTGAAATGAGTCTCATCTTGAGTACTTGAAAACTCTTCTCACATTCCTCGCTCCAATAGAATCTTGTATCTTTTCAAGTCAGCTGAGTTAATGGAGTAGTGATTCGAGAAAATCCTTCAACGAATCTCCGATAATAACCAGCTAGGCCTAGAAAGCTACGTACTTCGGTTACTGATTAGGTTGTTCCCAGCTTTGTATTACTTCAATCTTCGCTGGGTCAACAGATATTTTGTGATTTGATATCAAGTGCCCAAGAAATGTTACTTCCTCAAGCCAAAACTCGCATTTCTTCAACTTAACATATAACTTGTTTTCACAAAGTTTTTGGAGTATCAGCCTCAAGTGATGCTCATGATCTTCACAACTTTTGGAGTATATGAAGATGTCATCTATAAAGACAACCATAAAATGATCCAAATATTCTTTGAATACTCGGTTCATCATATCCATTAAAGCAGCAGAAGCATTAGTCAATCTAAAAGACATGACTAGGAATTCGTAATGCCCGTACCGACTTCTGAAAGCAGTCTTTGGAATGTCATCGGTTTTAATCTTTAACTGATGATATCTGAAACGAAGATCGATCTTTAAAAAGAATTTGGCACCTTGCAACTGGTCAAACTATTATCAATGCGAGGCAACGGGTACCTATTTTTGATGGTGACATGATTCAACTCCCGATAATTAATACAAAGTCGTATACTCCCATCTTTCTTCTTTATGAATAGAACAGGAGCACTCCAAGGAGACGTACTAGGACAAATGAAACCAATGTCTAATAACTCATGCAGTTGGGTTTTTAACTCCTGAAGTTCAATAGGAGCCATTCGATATGAGGCTTTGGAAATGGGTCTTGTATCGGGTTCAAGGTCAATACAAAACTCGCTTTCACGCTCTGGGGGTAGGCCAAGAAGTTCTTTAGGGAATACGTCAGGAAATTTATTAACAATAGAAATATCATTCAAATCTGACATATTTTTGTTTAAATTCGTGACATGGGCTAAGAAAGCTTGACATCTGTTTTTCAATAAATGAATGGCTTTATGGCTTGATATGACAGTGATTGACTTTAGTGGTTTGGTTGCTTGAATTCACATAATAGGTAGCAACCTTACAAAAATAATCAATTTTAGCATGATGAGTAGTTAACCAATCAATCGTTAAAATCACATCAAATGCAAGTATTTTCAAAGAGATAAGATCGACAGGTAACATGAGGGTGCCGATTTGAATCAAACAAGATTTATAAACAGTGGATGTAATGAAGGTTTCTCCCAACGGAGTTTCAACAGATAAGTCAAAGTCTAATTTCTCCGGAGGTAAATTTAAACGTTGAGCACAAGTAGGAGAAATAAAAGAATGGGTAGCACCGGTATCAAATAAGGTATAGACTTCGCAAGAGTTTATGATTAGATTACCCGTGATAACTTCGTTCGGGTTCCTCGCTTTTTGGGAGGTCACAACAAATGCTCTCCCTTGCACTACCAACTTTGACTTGTCTAGGACGGCCTTTGGTGCCTCCAACCCAGTTGGACTTGACTTCTACATGACAAAATCGGGCTAGGTGACCATCTCTTTCGTAATTGTAACACGCTTTGGGTTGCTGTGTACAGTTTGGACTGATGTGTCCCTCCCCTCCGCATTTGTAGCATACGACCGGTGGTCATTCTCCTTCCTTAAAAACGGGTGCTGGTGCTGCTGTCTTTACATTATTATTGAACCTTCTCTTCTTGAAATTTCCATTTATATTATCTTGGCCATGATTACCACCGAAGTGGTTACCATTTCTGGCATGTTGATTTCCTCCGCGTTTGTTGTCAGCGCTTCGATGACTGCTACCACTGGTATTATCATTTTATCGACTGCTATCTCTTGGTTGGGCTGACTCATTATCGCGCTCCAATAACTGCGCCCTATTCACAACATCTAAATACAAGCATAGTTTGTGAGAAATGAGGTATTGACGTATTTTGAGTTTCAAACCTCTTAGAAACATTCGTGTCATACGCTCCTCATTATCTACCAAATGGGATGCAAACCAGGACAACTCGGCAAACTTAGCCTCGTATTGCGATTCGGTCATATATTATTTTTCTCCAGCTTGATGAATTCCACCTCCTTCATGTGACGAATACTTTCGGGAAAGTACTTGTCGTTGAACAATTCTTGGAACTTCTCCCAAGACATCTTTAGTGCGGTAGACTGAGTACGTTTTACAGATTCCCACCAATAATCTGCCTCTCCTCGCAGCATGAAGGTGGCAAAGGGAACCTTTTGCTCCTCAGAGCATCCTAAGGCATCAAATATCTTGGTGATCTGCTTAATCCACGTCTCTGCCTTAAGTGGTTCTGGCTTTCCCAAAAACTCCGGTGGCCTAAGCTCCTTAAACTACTAAGCGGTGACCAACCGTGAGTTGCCAGTGTTTCCACCTGCATTTTGCACAGGAGTCTCTCTCGCCTGATGTTGCATGAATTGCAGAAAGCCTCTGAACATCCCATCGTTCATCATTTGGTCAGTGTTGTTGTTTACTTGAGGATTATTTCCTTCCTGATGCACATTATCCTGTTTATTGATTGTCGGTGACTCAACGGTCTCATGTGCTCTATTGCTTATCTCAATATTTTCAGATGTCATTTTCAAACACTACCACAAAATAAGGGTTAATTGACATGACATATATTATCCCTAAATTTTGACCGACCAATTAAATAACAAATAAACTTAGGTAGGTCATACTAGCGAAGGAATTACCCGTCTCTTCCCTCCTAATTCTAGCCTCAAATCTCAGCTAGGGATCATATCCCTAAGCTTTGATACCAACTGTGACACCCCCAAATTAGGTATACACAACCCATTCTGAGTCGCCAAATACATGGTTAAGAAATCAAATACTAACTTAATTTATACAATACGACAAAACGTAGCTGAGAGTTTTAACACGAATATTATCTTGTAGACAATATCCAAACTCAAATGGAGTCCTCATTACAATTATTATAACACTATTTTATAAAATAGTGAGGACTACTACAGCCACCATCTCGGACCGTCACTCCATTCCCCGACTAGTCCCGACTACGTTCTCATTTCCTGAAGAGAACAATGAAAGAAAAGTGTGAGCTCAACTAGCCTAGTAAAGAATATTATGACTAAGATAATGCAGAATAAATTATCGTTAGCCTTCAACAGTGTAAAACTGATAGAATATAATAGACAACAAGTCTAACTACAACGGAACAAGCAATCCATTAGAAGAGTCAAGTAGAGCATAATATCTACTATCTTCTATGATTCAAAAGTTCATCATCAATATTTTATCACTGTAACACAGCTCAATAAATAATCCACATCACTGAATTATCCATGCACTACGGGCTAAGGATATTCATTACAACAACATCCACGAATTATCCATGCAATACGAGCCAAGGATATTCGTTATTATCACCAATGGTCATGATGATGCCAACAACTGTCCATCAATGCACTACGGGCCAATGAGAACTTTTACCACATCATTTATAACATTACTTGTCATGATTATACCGATACATAGTCATAATTATACCAATCAATAATCCATCTATGCACTACGGGCCAAAGATGACTTTCATCACAATATAAGCATGAGGATGATGACAATGATATAAGAATTTAATTAAATGAGAGCAAGGATAAATTTTAAAGATTTATAATTCAGTTTATCCAGAATTCAATAATGTCCCAATTGTCAACATGATACTGTTTTGTGGAGTAAAATTTAAGAATAATATTGTATCAAAAATAATTTGGACAGTAAAAAAATTAATTTTTATCATGAATAGTACCCCAGGTGAATAGTACCTGAGTGAATAGTATCCCGTGAATAGTACTTCGGGAATAGTACCTGTGACAACCCGAGAATTTAGATAATTATTTAAATCTTAAATGATTGATTAAAGGTTGAATAATAAACCTAGACAGAAAATAAGTGAATGGATTTGACATTTCTGAAAAGGAATTTTATGGTTTTAAAAATTTTTGGGGTGAATTAGTCAGGATTAAGTGAATAAGTGTATATGTTCCGTGTGTATGGTACTATATGTGTACAGAAGGTGGTTAAGGGTCAAAGGTTGACAAGATAACCTATATTAGTGGCAAACCCTAATATTATATTAAGAACGTCATCGTTCAGTTAGAAAACCCTAACGATAGATAAGAAACCCTAATACCGATTTTGGAAACCCTAAATTCAGTTCTGAAATCCTGAAACCCTAATTTAGAATTTGAAAACCCTAAATTGGGAATTTAAAGGTACGTATTTATGATTATAGACTTAATTAGGGAAACTCTAATAATTAATTAGAAAACCCTAATTTTAAAGTTTGAAACCCTAATTGTTCAGCTGGAAACCCTAATGTACAATTATGGAATCTAATTGCAAAATTAGCAAATTTTAATTAGGAAATATTAATCCTAATATTTTGAAGTCCTTATGTGATTAGGAAATTATAATATAATTAGGAAACCCTAATTATAATTAGGAAACCCTAATTATAATTTAGAAATCATACTTTTCTATTTTAAAATCTAATTAGAAAATCTTAAAAATTTAATTTTTAAAACCTTAGGGTTAAACCCTAAGGGTCAAACCCTAAGGGTTGGAGCATTTGACATTTGAGCCATTAAAATAGGAAATCAAATGACCATTTTTCCCTTATTGCATTATTTAACATAACTTGTAGATCTTGCCCTAAAATGAGTTGGTGAACCACCCTAGCCCTAGCCATTTGACAAATACCAGCCATCTTGCTCCTTGGATCAGCCATGTACATTGTATCAAAATAAATAGATTAAAGAGAGAGAAAATACATACTGTATTTCTCATTTTCTCCAAGACCTTCTCTCTCCTCAATTGCTGAAATTTAGAGTGAGAGAGAGTGAGAAACAAAGCTAAGAACACTTCATAGCTTGCCAAGGATTAGAATCAAAAGTCAGATTTAAGATCAAAACTAGAAAAGGTATAAAAACCCTAAACTTAGAAATCTATTTGATCCATGTTATTTGTTGTTGTTTATGGTTTTAAGTTGTGTAATAGGATGTTATTTAGATATCTGGGTTGTTACCTCCAATATCTATAACATCTAGATGCACGAAATTGAAGATTTCATAAATCTGGAAAATTTTTAAAACGTCGTCTGACAAGCAAATGTCAGACTTCATAGATCGTTGTCTGTTAATGTTTTTAGTATTTTAAATGTTTGAACTTGTAGTATGTTATGTGGTCTTTATACTGGAACTGGAAACAAGGTCAGATCATGTGTAGATTGAAAGATATAAGCGGTCAAAGAGAGTTGATCGAGCACGAAAGCTGGTTTCTGGGTAACCCAGAAACCCAGAAATCACTGACAACGATTTTGCAGGCTCTAGATCTTGCAGTGTTTTATGTTTTTGGCCAAGTTATTGTTTTGATCTTGTAGACTGGTATAAGGACTACATATCCATGCCTTTAGATTACCCTGATCCTTAACAGAATCCAAGTTATGAGTGGTCAAACCAGCGTTGACCACCAGCCTTATGAAGAAATCTAGAAAACCTAGATTTTTCAAGAACACGTTTCTGACAGGCTTTTGACCGGCCTGGATCTTACTGTTATGATGATGTCAGGTTGATCTAATGATTTGTTGTTGTTCTTTGACACAAGAACTACATGTATGAACCATTAGATCATACAAACTAGACCCAGGATGCAAACTGCAAGGATTCAAAATAGGCACTAAGAGCTGTTCTTCATTTTTGGGTAACCCAGAAAATGAAGAACAGTCTCTGTGACAACCCGAGAAATTGAATTATTTTTAAATAATTGATTTAAAGTTCAATATTAGAACCTAGACAGAAAATAAGTGTATGCGTTTGATATTTTTAAGAAGGAATTTTGAGGATTTCAAAATTCTGTGAAGGATTTAAGTGAATTATTCAAGATTAAGGGAATAAGCGTTTATGTTCTGTGTATATGGTCATTTATGTATTCAGAATGTGGTTAAGGGTCAAGGGTTGACCAGATAAACGATATATGTAACAAACCCTAAGTATATATTAAGAACGTCAACGTTCGGTTAGAAAACCCTAGCGAATTATAAGAAACTCGAGAAACCGGTTCTGAAAACCCTAATTTCAATTTCGGGTATTCGAAACCCTAATTCGGGAATTTAAAACCCTAATCTGGGAACTCAAAGGATAATTATTATGCTCAAGTGCTATTAATTATAATATTAATTAGGGTAAAGCTTAATTAATTAGCAAACCCTAATTTCTGGATTAGAAACCCTAATTTATAATTAGGGAAAACCTAAGTGTTAATTTAATACTTTTAATGTTAATTAGGATATATTAATTCTAATTTTAAAGTTAAGTAATTAGAAAACCCTAATCTAATTAGGAAATCTAATTTCGAAATTTAGAAATATTATTTTTTTCTAATTAAAACCCTAATTCGTGGGTTATGAACCCTAATGACAATTTTGACCCTAATTGTTAAATTAGCAATATTAATTAGGAAATATTAATCCTAATTAGCAAACTTAAATTATGATTAGGAAATTTTAATATAATTAGAAAATTCTAATTATAATTTAGAAATATTAATTTTCTATTTTTGAAAATCTAAATTTGGAAATTTTAGAAAATTAAATTGCAAACCCTAAAGGTTTCAAACCCTAAATCCTAAGGTTTTCTAAACCTTAAGGGTTTGGCCATTTACTAGAATGCCATTAAATTAAAAAGCCAAAAGTCCAAAATACCCTTATTGCATAATTGAATGTTTCTTGCAAATCTAGCCAAGATTGAGTTGTTCAACTACTCCATGACTCACCAATTGACTGAAATACAATAACTTATCAGCCTATGCACTCAGCCAAGATCATTACATACAACATTATTTATAGTTCTAGAGAGAGAAAATGGCACTTTAGTTCTCATTTCTCTCCAAATTCGAAATTTTAGAGTGAGAGAGTGGTATATACTAAGCCAGTATCAGTCCCTAACTTTACAAGATTAGAATCAAAAGGCAGAAATCAAAAATCCAAGCTAGAAAGGTATAAAACCCTAAATCTTGAAATTTTTGTATATGATGTTAGATGTTGTAAGTTGTTGGTTAAAATTATATATTAGGGTGTCATTTAATGATCTGGGTGGTCAAAACCTAGATCCATATCATTTTGATGCACGAAAATATCATTTTAGAAAATCTGGGAAAATATTGGAAAGTGGCCTGACAGTCGAATGCCAGGCCCTCTAGATCCGTATGTGTTAATCTTTTTCTGTGTTTTGTGTTTTGGATCCATTCTATGCCATGTGGACTACCATCTCGAACTGGAATCATGGACATATCATTTCTAGATCACTGGATATAGGCAGTCAAACTAGGTTGACCGTTCACGAAAACTGGGTTCTGGGCAGCCCAGAAACCCAGAACCGGTCTGACAAGTTATTTGAGGCTTCTGATTTGACTGATTGTTGATGTTTAGGACATGTTGTTGTAATAGGCCTCTATACTGACATATTGTCTATCGATTCATGCTTTTAAAATACCTAGATCCATAACATAATTGAATTTGTGGCCGGTCAAACAACCGTTGACCATCAGCTGGATGAACTTTCTGGGTTACCCAGAAAGTTTAAGAACAGTCCAGGACCACCACTTTGACCGGTCCAGATCTTGCACATGTGATGTTGTTTGGTTGATTTAGTGTTAGTAAGTTGTTTTATGACAAACGTGTTACAATCTGATATATTTAAACCACCTAAAACACGACCAGAGACCAGATTAATTAAGGCTCCAAAAGAGACCCTTGAAATTGCTTGAGTTTCTGGAAAACCAGAAACTCAAGAACACGTCTGACAGGTATTTCTAGAGCATAGATCTTGCTGTGATGATGTAGTTTGGGCATGAAATCGGTTTGTAATCGTAGTATTGCATGTATTCTATAACATTAAAACAATATACAACCCTGATAACGTCAGAAAGTGAAAATATTTGTGGTCAAAGTAGCAACCTTGGTGTCTGACATGAAGGCTCAAGAACAGTTCAAGAACACCTATAGCGACGTGTCTGTCGCTATAGGGCCCTTTAGCGACGTGTCTGTCGCTATAGGGCCCTTTAGCGACGGTTTTATTATTATTTATTTTCTGATTTTTTTGAAAATTATTTTAAAATAGATAAAAATGGTTTTTAATTATTAAAAATACAAAATAAATTCCTAAAAATTATTTTAAAGTCTGAAAAAAAGTTTTTAATTATTTTGAGTATATTTCATAAATATTTAATATTTTTGGAATATAAATGGTATTTAATTTATTTAATTATAATATTAAATAAATTATTTAAAAATAATTTTAATACATGAAAAATCATGAAAAATAATATTATAGTATAAGAAAATATTTAAAGATATTTTCAGTTACTTTTAATATTTTGTGATGAATTTCATTAATTAATCAATATTAATGATAATTAGTTTATTTAATAAATATATTAAATAAATTATGAAAAAATAGAATTAATGTTTTATAAATCATATAAAAATGATTTAAGTGTTATAAATATATTTTAAGTTATAAAATATAACTTTTGATATTTTGTCATGAAAATATTAATATTTTAATATTAATAACAATTATCGGATAATGAATTTAATTTTTAAAAATCATAAAAGGTGATTTTAAAGTATTAAAAATAATTTGTGATATTATAAATATATTATAATATTATGTGATGTATTTTATTAATATTTGATATTAAATAAATATTAATGATAAAAGAATTATGTGGTATGTAATTCATTTAAATACGTTTTTAATTATTAAAAATTTATGATAAATAGTAATAATTATTTAAAAATTATTACAAGCTTAAGAAAAATATTTCGACTGTTATTAAAATTATTTAAGTTAATTGTTAAGTGTTTAGACAGAGTTTAATTGAACTTAGACTCGATGAAAGTCCGACTAGACCGTCGGGATGTCAGTTTTGTGTCAGGTTCAACTCAGACTGCAATAGTTTGACTTGATACCAAGTCCTATGTGTGTTGTAGACTGATAGGGTTATGTGTTATGTGTAATGTGTTTAGGTTATTCTATAAATTGTGATGATATTATTCTAATATTGGAGATCTATATTACTAATATTAGGTCTTCAGATAAAGTGATATAAATTGAGTAGCAGTAATCAACCGGACAGACAAGTTTGTTTTTACTTAACTCTATTAAGAGTTGTTTCATTCGGATATGCTTATGGTTAATTATTGCTGATTGCCATGTAAAATTGTACTCTGTATATATTGTATGTATAAGTCAGGTATGAAAGGCTGATCACCTTCATTACCAGTTAGTCCAGATATATTTGTTCATGTATAATACTTGTTCAGTCATAAATTTATTTCTGCTAGTTTACAATTATATTGTTGAATTATAGCCACCTTATTATTCAGACTCTTTTAATCATGATATATCGTTATATTATTGAACTTAAACTTGCTGGACAATTTTATTCTCACCTTTGCTATATCATGATAAATATTGCAGATTAAGACGAATGCGTCGGATACAGGAAAAGGTCAAAGACAGTTCCAGCTTTAGTATACGTGTGCAGTTAGAATTGTAATAGTATAGTATGATAATATGTTATATGTTAGACAGGTTATGAATTGTATTTATGTGAAGGTTACTCAACCTTGGGGAATAGTGTGATAAATGTATTATATAAACAATTTATGTTTATATCTTCCGCAAATATAGTAATAGTGATAGAATGATTGTACCAGATCCGTGTGGATTTGGGACCCGGATTTGGGACCTGATTTGGGGCTGTCACAGTTGGTATCAGAGCTGTAGGTTATGAACCTTAGGTAGGAATACCTGAGACTAATAACCGCAGTGATTAGGATAAGATCTAACTCACATAGAGTTAGTTGGTCGGTAAGATTCAAAGACGAATCTCGACGAGTTATAAGATACAAAGTTCCCTAACTCTGATAATAAAGGTGAACAGTAGTGATGAATAGATACAGTCTAAAAGACAAAAAGTACAGTAGTAGGAGATCGTAAAACAAAACGATCATAGCATAGAAATGAATCGTAATATATACGACGAGATCGCCCCGTGATCGGATAAGGTTTTAGTATGGAGAATGATCAAGCGAATGATTGAACAGTTTACAACAAGATTGCTGGGTGTCAGTTGTACTATGAATTGGTACAGATTCAGGAAAGGATTATGAATACGAGTTGAATGAAATTCGTATTGAGAAGGGAGTTAAGATGAGGTGGGGATTTCAATTGAGGATTCATGTCGGCAGCTGAGTTGTATGATTCCTTGTATGGGTGAGGAATTGTACTTGGTGTAAAAACTACTTAGTTCTGGCAATGATAATCATTTAAATGTTTGTGTCGCACTATTTGCTATATGCATGTTAAGAGGGTGATTCCTTTTTCATATGTATAACAGATAGATAGGTCATAGGTAGAGAATATAAGGTTAAGTACGAGTTCTTAAAACTCATACTTGTGTGACATTCTTGATTCATAGTTATATGAAATGTTTATGAACCCCTCAGCGAATGGACGCCAAAGGTCTGTCTAGGAAAGTTCTTAAACTCATATGATTGTGGCAATTTATGGACTCATAAGTGTGGTTTGACGAACTGGGTCTAGTTCTGTGTAAACGAAGTATTGGGGATAATAGGAATAGATATATTGTTAAGCAAATGACTATTAGTGGAGTCATAAGTTTTCCAAAACTCCTAGCTATGCTAGACTTCGAAATTTTGACATCAAGCTAAATACGCACTATGTACTTTTAAAAAAAATAAATATGTAGACTCGTAATCATTTTTGAAATGGTTTAAAGTATAGTCTATGCTACTTGTTTCAGCTAGACGAAGATGATTTGAAATATCAAAATATATTTTATTTATCACTCATGTACCATGTAACCTGGTGCAGAGATGATAAAAGGTGATGGAGTTGTAAATACATGAATACTTAGTGTGAATTTGATCTAAAATCGTTATTCCACTGTTGTATGATGTGTTATGACAAATTCATATGATGACGGCATCCTCAAATGGACTGCTAATACAGTACGCCATCATGACGTCATTCTCGAAAATATTTTCAAAAATTTTAATTTGCCAACGGGGTTTGGCTACACTTAAATAATTCGATTGAATTGAATTATTGATATGAGTCTATGCTCTTCGATTCAGCTAGACCAACATTTATGAAAACTCTAAGTGTTCATTGAAAGAAATTTCCCGAACCAAATTATTTTGGTACGGAATCCAATAAGACTGAGGAAGAATTTTATGCCTATGGCAGTAAAGAGAAACAGATAAAATTAGTACTTGGCCAGTACAGGGTATATCGGGCTAATCACCCTTTGTGTTCGTAAGTTATGTCGGTTTGTGGATGAGTTTTCGTATAACCTTTGCGAAAATGACAGACAAATAGTCTATATGACTCCTCAGTAAAATTTCAAAATTTTTACTCTTGTGAGAGGTGTATTGGGTAGCATGTGATGTTGTGTATGAATGGTGTATCGTAAGGTGTAAGGTGTAAGGTACATTTCGGGGACGAAATTTTTAGAAGGGGTGAATGTGACAACCCGAGAATTTGAATTATTTTTAAAAATTTTAATTAATTGATTTAAGGTTCAATATTAGAACCTAGACAAAAAATAAGTGTATGCGTTTGATATTTTTAAGAAAGAATTTTGAGGATTTCAAAATTCTGTGAATGATTTAAGTGAATTATTCAGGATTAAGGGAATAAGTGTTTATGTTCTGTGTATATGGTCATTTATATATTCAGAATGTGGTTAAGGGTCAAGGGTTGACCAGATAAACAATATCTGTAACAAACCCTAAGTATATATTAAGAACGTCAACGTTCGGTTAGGAAACCCTAGCGAATTATAAGAAACCCGAGAAACCGGTTCTGGAAATCCTAATTTCAATTTCGGGTATTCGAAACCCTAATTCGGGAATTTAAAACCCTAATCTGGGAACTCAAAGGATAATTATTATGCTAAAGTGCTATTAATTATAATATTAATTAGGGTAAAGCTTAATTAATTAGCAAACCCTAATTTCAAATTTTGAAAATCCTAATTTCTGGATTAGAAACCCTAATTTATAATTAGGGAAAACCTAAGTGTTAATTTAATACTTTTAATGTTAATTAGGATATATTAATTCTAATTTTCAAGTTAAGTAATTAGAAAGCCCTAATCTAATTAGAAAATCTAATTTCGAAATTTAGAAATATTATTTTTTTTCTAATTAAAACCCTAATTCGTGGGTTATGAACCCTAATGATAATTTTGACCCTAATTGCTAAATTAGCAATATTAATTAGGAAATATTAATCCTAATTAGCAAACTTAAATTATGATTAGGAAATTTTAATATAATTAGAAAATTCTAATTATAATTTAGAAATATTAATTTTCTATTTTTGAAAATCTAAATTTGGAAATTTTAGAAAATTAAATTGCAAACCCTAAGGGTTTCAAACCCTAAATCCTAAGGTTTTCTAAACCTTAAGGGTTTGGCCATTTACTAGAATGCCATTAAATTAAAAAGCCAAAAGTCCAAAATACCCTTATTGCATAATTGAAGGTTTCTTGCAAATCTAGCCAAGATTGAGTTGTTCAACTACTCCATGACTCACCAACTGACTGAATATAATAACTTATCAGCCTATGCACTCAGCCAAGATCATTACATACAACATTATTTATAGTTCTAGAGAGAGAAAATGGCACTTTAGTTCTCATTTTCTCACAAGACTTTCTCTCTCCAAATCAAAAATTTAGGAGTGAGAGAGTGGTATATACTAAGCCAATATCAGTCCCTAACTTTACAAGATCAGAATCAAAAGGCAGAAATCAAAAATCCAAGCTAGAAAGGTATAAAACCCTAAATCTTGAAATTTTTGTATTTGATGTTAAATGTTGTAGGTTCTTGGTTAAAGTTATGTATTAGGGTGTCATTTGATGATCTGGGTGGTCAAAACCTAGATCCATATCATTTTGATGCTCGAAAATATCATTTTTGAAAATCTGGGAAAATATTGGAAAGTGGCCTGACAGTCGAATGTCAGGCCCTCTAGATCCGTATGTGTTAATCGTTTTCTGTGTTTTATGTTTTGGATCCATTCTATGCCATGTGGACTACCATCTCGAACTGGAATCATGGACATATCATTTCTAGATCACTGGATATAGGTAGTCAAACTAGGTTAACCGTTCACGAAAACTGGGTTCTGGGCAGCCCAGAAACCCAGAACCGGTCTGACAAGTTATTTGAGGCTTCTGATTTGACTGATTGTTGATGTTTAGGACATGTTGTAATAGACCTCTAGACTGACATATTGTCTATCGATTCATGCTTTTAAAATACCTAGATCCATAACATAATTGAATCTGTGGCCGGTCAAACAACCGTTGACCATTAGCCAGATGAACTATTTTGGGTTACCAAGAAAGTTCAAGAACAGTCCAGGACCACCACTTTAACCGGTCCAGATCTTGCACATGTGATGTCGTTTGGTTGATTTAGTGTTACTAAGTTGTTC
Source organism: Panax notoginseng (assembly GCA_016801055.1). NCBI lineage: Eukaryota > Viridiplantae > Streptophyta > Magnoliopsida > Apiales > Araliaceae > Panax > Panax notoginseng. Next base: position 75,200,736 of record CM029017.1, on the reverse strand, counting down.
TATGACAAACGTGTTACAATCTGATATATTTAAACCACCTAAAACACGACCAGAGACTGGATTAATTAAGGCTCCAAAAGAGACCCTTGAAACTGCTTGAGTTTCTGAAAAACCCAAAAACTCAAGAACACGTTTGACAGGTATTTCTAGAGCATAGATCTTGCTGTGATGATGTAGTTTGGGCATGAAATCGGTTCGTAATCATAGTATTGCATGTATTCTATAACATTAAAACAATATACAACCTTGATAACGTCCAGAACATGAAAATATTTGTGGTCAAAGTAGTAACCTTGGTGTCTGACATGAAGGCTCAAGAACAGCTCAAGAACACCTATAGCGACGGGTCTGCCGCTATAGGGCCCTTTAGCGACGGTTTAATTATTATTTATTTTCTGATTTTCCAGAAATTATTTAAAAATAGATAAAAATGGTTTTTAATTATTAAAAATACAAAATAAATTCCTAAAAATTATTTTAAAGTCTGAAAAATAGTTTTTAATTATTTTGAGTATATTTCATAAATATTTAATATTTTTGGAATATAAATGGTATTTAATTTATATAATTATAATATTAAATAAATTATTTAAAAATAATTTTAATACATAAAAAATCATGAAAAATAATATTATGGTATAAGAAAATATTTAAAGATATTTTCAGTAACTTTTAATATTTTGTGATGAATTTCATTAATTAATCAATATTAATGATAATTAGTTTATTTAATAAATATATTAAATAAATTATGGAAAAATAGAATTAATGTTTTATAAATCATATAAAAATGATTTAAGTGTTATAAAAATATTTTAAGTTATAAAATATAACTTTTGATATTTTTTCATGAAAATATTAATATTTTAATATTAATAACAATTATCGGATAATGAATTAATTTTTAAAAATTATAAAAAGGTGATTTTAAGGTATTAAAAATACTTTGTGATATTATAAATATATTATAATATTATGTGATTTATTTCATTAATATTTGATATTAAATAAATATTAATGATAAATGAATTATGTGGTATTTAATTCATTTAAATACGTTTTTAATTATTAAAAATTTACCATAAATAGTAATAATTATTTAAAAATTATTACAAGCTTACGAAAAATATTTTGTCAGTTATTAAAATTATTTGAGTTAATTATTAAGTGTTTAGACAGAGTTTAATTGAACTTAGACTCGATGAAAGTCCGACTAGACCGTCGGGATGTCAATTTTGTGTCAGGTTCAACTCAGACTGCAATAGTTTGACTTGATACCGAGTCCTATGTGTGTTGTAGACTGATAGAGTTATGTGTTATGTGTAATGTGTTTAAGTTATTCTATAAATTGTGATGATATTATTCTAATATTATAGATCTTTATTACTAATATTAGGTCTTCGGATAAAGCGATATAAATTAAGTAACAGTAATCAACCGGACAGGCAAGTTTGTTTTTACTTAACTCTATTAAGATTTGTTTCATTCGGATATGCTTATGGTTAATCATTGCTGATTGCCATGTAAAATTGTACTCTGTATATATTGCATGTATAAGTCAAGTATGAAAGGCTAATCACCTTCATTACGAGTTGGTCCAGATATATTTGTTCATATATAATACTTGTTCAGTCATAAATTTGTTTCTGCTAGTTCACAATTATGTGATATATTATAAATATATTATAATATTATGTTATGATTTTCATTAATATTTAGTATTAAATAAATAATAATGATAATGGAAGTAAGTGGTATATAATTCATATAATTATGATATTAATGATTAAAAAATCATGATAAATGGTAATAATTATCTAAAAATTATTACGAGCTTATGAAAAATATTTTGACTGATAATAAAATTATCTAAGATAATTGTTAAGTGTTTAGGCAGAGTTTAATTGAACTTAAACTCGATATTTGTCCGACTAGGCCATCGGGATGTCAAAATTGTACCGAACTCGACTCAAACTGTAAAAGTTTGACTTGAGGTTAGGTTTTATGTGTTTTATAGACTGATAGGATTATGTGATAATCTATTTGAGTTATTTTAAATACTATGATGATATTATTCTAACTTGGAAATCGATATTATTAATATTAGGTCTTCAGACAAAGCTAGATAAATTGCGTAACGGTAATCAACGGAACAAACAAGTTTTCCTTAACTCAACTTCGAGTTGTTTATTCAAATATGCTTATAGATAATCATTACTGACTACCATGTCTATGAATTATTGAATCGTACTCAGTGCATATTGTATGTATTCATCAGGAATGAAAGGCTGATCACCTTCATTACCATTCGGTCCAGATATAATTGATATGTTCATGTTCAATGTTTGTTTAGCTATGAAAAATTGTCCATGCTAGTTCATAATTATATTGTTGAATGTTAGTCAGCTATTATTCAAAATCCTTCCATCATGATATATCCTTAAATTATTGAACTTAAACTTGCTAGGCAAACTTGTTACTCACCCTTGCTATATCATGATAAACATTACAGATTAAGGCGAATACGTTGGATACAAGGAAAAGGCATAGACTGTAAAAGTTTGACTTGAGGTTAGATTTTATGTATTTTATAGACTGATAGGATTATGTGATAATGTGTTTAGGTTATTTTAAATACTGTGATGATATTATTCTAACTTGGAAATTGATATTATTAATATTAGGTCTTCAGACAAAGCTAGATAAATCGCGTAACGGTAATCAACAGAACATGCAAGTTTTTCTTAACTCAACTTCGAGTTGTTTATTCAAATATGCTTATGGATAATCATTACTGACTACCATGTCTATGAATTGTTGAATTGTACTAAGTGCATATTACATGTTTTCATTAGATATGGAAGGCTGATCACCTTCATTACCATTCGGTCCAGATATAATTGATATGTTCATGTTCAATGTTTATTCAGCTATAAAAAATTGTCCATGCTAGTTCACAATATATTGTTGAATGTTAGCCAACTATTATTCAAAATCCTTCCATCATGATATATCCTTAAATTATTGAACTTGAACTTGCTGGGCAAACTTGTTGCTCACCCTTGCTATATCATGATAAACATTATAGATTAAAGCGAATACGTCGGATACAAGAAAAGGCAAAGACAAGTCCATCTTGGGATTACCTGTGTAGCTAAGTTGTAACAGTTATATATGATAGTAACATTATATGTTAGACAAGTTATGAATTGTGTATAAATTAAGGTTACTCGACCTTGGGGAAAAGTGTGTAAAGTTTATTATATAAATAATTTATGTTTATATCTTTCACAATATTTATAGAAATAGTGTACCAAATTCACGGTGATTCGGAACCCAGATTTGGGGTCCTCACAGTACCCCGTGAATAGTACCCCAACATGAAAAGATTAAAAATTATCAAGAATGTTCAGAATAATATTTCTGTGAAAAGATACTAGATGAAGCCCAAATTTCAAGGATATTCTACTAATTTCAAGGAGTATAGAAGCAATACTTATTAAAATAAGTGTATAATTCGGAATCTGAAACGAAATAATATTACTTACATACTACAGAGTATGGAAGAAAATATTATTTCTTACGAGTATTGAACAAAAATAATATCCATTACCTTAAAAGAAAAGTGCTTCTGACTGGTATGGCGGGGATATTATTGAAGAAAATTTGAACTATTTTCTACACTCAAAGCTTTTTTAAACTCTAAAGAAATACGTTCAATATTATAGAAGAAGAATTCTCTGATTCTGGTGTGATTTTCATTTCTAAACTAAGTATCCTATTTATAGGAGAATGGCAGGATACTATTTAAAAAATAAAATCACAGACTGCACAGGAGAAAAGTTCACGGGCGCCAAATTCATTCGGCTAATTTTTTTTTGATTTTACTATGCTGCACTATGCAGTACTATGCACACACTATGCAGTACTATGCTGAAATTCAGATAAGACACACTTAGAAGGGGGTTGAATAAGTGTTGAAGCAACCTATGACCAATTTGTTATCTTTAAACCAAACTACCGAATATAGCCTGCTATATTGATGAATGCAGTTTGCTGATTGAATATAGCCTACTGAATTGACTATTTGATTTTATGCAAATATCTTGCTGAAATTATAACTTAGAAAAAAAATACTTGGTGTTAAAGAATTATACTAAGATAATGAAAATATTATATTTTAATTATTAAGTTAATTAACAAGCTTTTGTGGGTAATTAAAGTAAAGCAAGTAATAAAATCAACACCAAGATTTTTTACGTGGTTCAACTATTACCCTCTATAATAATAGCTTAGCCCACGTCCAATACCAACTAGTATTAGAGACTCATTTTTATTTCTTTAAAATGACCCTTGTTACAAAATAGATTCTATCAAATTTGAATTACAATAATTCACTTGAGCACACTTGCTCCTTGTGCACCAATACACTCCTTAAGCACCTATGCTTCCTTGAACCTGTTTGTAAACAATCCTTAATCCACTTAGATTAAAATCCTTTAGACAACACTTAGTCTAAAAATAAAAGATTACAAGTGTAGAGGTCTAATGATCAAAGCAAATAAATAATTTAACAATGCAAGACCCAACTAATGAATGCAATGATCAAGTAGTAAAAGAGAAAGATATCACCAATATTAAGCTCACGAAAGTAGCTGAAAGTAATCTGAAAATGAATTGCACAACAGCTCAAAATTTGCACCAGGAATTTAATAGCACTTCAAGCATATAAGTGCAGAATATTGATTCGAGTGTTGTATTTTTCACTGAAATCAGTTTTCCCTTTTAAAGCCCAATTTATTACCGTTGCTCAATATACGTTGCAAATAGATACATAACGTTCCAAAGATATTCTGTTGAGAACCGAAATAACAAATCCAATTATCTTCGATTGTTAACTATATGTTGGACTCTATCAAAAAGTAATCTAGAAAGAAACCATGTCAGATAGGTAACACGATTGGCTTAGACTTTTCTAATACCTGTAACAATTATGATTTATAAAGTCTGCCGCCACGTATATTAAATCCGAAGCAAGGGATATTATTAATATAGGAGTGTGATAAACCAACTTTTCAAGATAATGATTATCTTATATTTCCAAGATATTTGAAAGTAATCATATCTTTACCGCAACATTTAAATTTCCAATAACAATTTGCACATGCATTACTATTTGATATAAACAAGACTCTTTAAGTATACTATTAATGCATGGCAGTAAATCAATTAACCGGACAATAAGATAATTATTATTTTAACTTAATTCAAAGCATGCAAAACATGTTAAATGCATACATAAAATGTCCTAGAGCCTTGTATCGAAAAATTAAATATTTGCAATGACCTTACATATTAATCTTAGGACACAACTCTTCAAAGTCTTTCAACAATGATCCTTTCATCAATTTCTTGAAATTTCATAATAAATGAATTAGTACAAAATATCAAGTCATCATCAAAACAATAAGGTTAGAACATTAACAAGTCAACATTCTCCCTCTTTTTGATGATGACAACACCAAAAATTATAACTCCCCCTAAATTCATGCATATTCAAAAATCAGGATAGAATCAACAATATTCAATAATCCAAACAGATTATTATCATGCCTCTTGTTTAGGCATTATTCATCCTGCAAAATTTTTAGCTATAACATATATTAGATAAACAAAAAAAACTTTCTTAGCAACAAATTTTCTAATACTTGTGCCATGCAAATGTTCAAAGATAATGCAACAGAAACTTTAACAAACTTAAACAAACACTGGTGCCAACCAAATCGTTTTTAAACAAAACCAAATCCATCAAAATTATAAAATAATATAAATAATATCAGCATTCTCCATTCTTCATTCTGGACAGCAACTCGTCTATTTTCTCCCCCTTTGTCATCAACAAAAAACAACGTCAGATGTCAATGTCGTCAACATGAATCATGGGTAGAGGACGAGTAGTGAAATAGGGAAGGTGGAGAAGACGATGAAGCTTTTCTTCCAAAGAAAAGTCATGACCAAATCTAGGAGGACGAGGAATAAAAGTCTCATTTGGTAGAGGCAGGTCTAGAAAATCTCCAACATACTCGACCATCCAATTACATCGAGGCCATTCCGGGACTGGAGAATGCATCCTACCAAAATGTAGCTGCCTACCAACATCATTAATAAGATGAGCCATAAAGTCAGCAAATTCTCCAATTTGGTAACTAACAAACTTAAGCTCTTGGCTTAATTGATAAGAATTCCTGTTAATCTTCCTGTGAAGAGATTCAACCATAACCATTGTGTGCAACTCAAAACCAGTTTGTAAATCTATAAACTCATCTTCTATTTGAGAAAAACATTTGTTCAAATCATTGGCCCGAATAGGCAATTTTCCTTTTTCCAAAACCAAAAGCCTTTGTTTAACATCAAGAACATCAGTACGCATAAGCTCTTGATTGTTTAGAATTTGAGTCAATAAATTGACTACTTGTGGAGATGAGACTGATGAAGTAGGAAGTGTAGATGAAGTAAGATTATCAGATGGTAAATCAGACGAGACAGAACTTGGTGGAATAGGAATAGGATCAGGAACAATGCGAACAAATAGACCATCAACAAACGAAATATGGGATTGTTTCAAATTATCAAAATCAATGAATTCATTGTGAGACACCACGATTTCATCATCAAGAAAGATTTTAAAATGCTGAAACATTTTTGTCAGAAATAACCCATAAGGCAGACATTTTTAACTTGCCGAATACAACTGAGCATGTGAGACAACATCATGAGAGAGTAATTAAAACTAACACCTTTTAAAATCATTGCAACAACCACAAGATTTTGATAAGTAAAATCTGCTCCACCACCTACTCGTGGAAACAGATTGTATCAAAGCAGTTTATTCAATACACATGCAAGTGGACACACATCAACAGTTTTGGGGGTAAACAAAGTAGTTAAAGATGAATCATTCATCACAGTATAAAGTTGTTCGAGGGGAGGAAAGGGTATATTAGTAGCACCCTTAAGAGTAAAAGGACAAGGACCAGAAGAAGGAATATTAAAAATACTTCCAAAAGCAACAACCGTGAAAAGTAAAGAGTTTCCGTTCACAAAAGATGTGTAACAATCCCCATTACATTCTAAATTTGTATAGAACTGTTGTACCAACCGGGGATACGCCCTAGTGGGGGAAAAAGCATAGCAGAAATACCACAAGAAGTGAAAATTTTTTCCATAGAAGAATTTTTGAAATAAAATAGATCCATAATTTTTTCATAGACAAACTGTTTGGTAGCAATGGAGGTTTTGAAGCGAGATTCAAAACTCTTACCCCGAAAGAAATTGTCTGGCAAATCTGAAGTAGCAGAGGAAGGGTTTACCCGATTAGATGGCGACTCTAGTTGAGAAGAAGGAGGCTCCGAACCAGAAGATTATGGGGATATCTTTAGGAAGGATAAGCTGGATTCGGACCAATCAGAATCGTCGAAAGAGTCATGAACAGATGTCTGGTGAGTTTGTCTTTTGGACTTCTTCGATGATCGCATAATATAAGGAGATCGTGGACGATTTCCTTCTTTAATGGTGATGTCGGATGATCGTTTGTTGGCTCGAGTCTTCATTATCGTTGTGGAAATTAGAGCGTTTGAAGAACAATAGAGAAATTTCTGAATGTATGTGAAAGACGAAGGCGCTCTGTCTTTAATAGGGAAGTTTTGGACGCCGAACAGACTTCCTTGAAAAGATAAACAACCCTCAACTCTTGTCTTTTCAAATTTCAAAACCCGTAATGATGTTTACCGTGAATTGTGCCAAACAGATACATCTCCCTTAGTCTCCAGTTATTAACAAATAATGTTTATCAACAGGACGCATTTAAAATAATAACATGTATATATATTGAAGATTTGAGATATGTTATGTTTTATGCATGAACTATTTTTAGTATGTGTTCACTATTTATACCATGCACATTCCAAGTTCTCTCCTTAACATGCAAAACCTTTCTTCACTTAAGGGTTTGGTAAAAATATCAGCTAACTAATTTTCTGTTAGAATAAAAATAATTTAATTAGTCCTTTTGAAACATTATCCCTTAGAAAATGATGTCAAACTTCTATATGCTTTGTACGTGAATGTAAAATAGGATTTTTTGAAATGTTAATGGTACTAGAATTGTCACAGTAAATAGGCACATTATCACATAAAACATCAAAGTCACATAAAGTTTGTTTTAACCATAGAATTTATGAATAATAACTCCCTGTAACTAGATATTCACCCTCAGTGGTTGACAAAGCAACTGAAGTTTACTTTTTACTATTCCATGTAACAAGACTGTGACCTAAAAATGTGCAAGCACCACTGGTACTTTTTCTATCAATTTGGCATCCTGCATAGTCAGCATCTGAATAGCCCATTAATTCAAAATTATTTTAAAGTGGATAAAATAATCCCAAATTGATTATACCACTTAAATATTTAAAAATTCTTTTAACAACTTGTAAGTAGGATTCTTTAGGTTTTGCTTGAAAACGTGCACATAGACATACACTATACAAAATATCTGGTCTAGATGCAGTTAGATATAACAAACATCTAATCATACCGCGATATTTAGTTACCTCCACATCTATACCTTTTTCGTCAGACATAAGCTTTATTGAAGTGCTCATTGGTGTAGCCTTTGAATTTGATCCTTCAAAATCAAACCTTTTGAGTAGCTCTTTTGTATATTTGGTTTGATGGATATATATACCTTCCTTAGTTTGCTTGATTTGGAGTCCCAAAAAGTAGTTAAGTTCTCCCATTAGACTCATATCAAACTCCTTGTGCATACACTTAGAAAACCACTCACAAAGGAAATCATTAGTAGCACCAAAAATTATATCATCTACATATATTTGTACAATAATAATATTTTTATTTTCACGCTTAATAAATAGTGTAGAATCAATTTTTTTCTAATAAAATTATTTGAAAGTAAATACTTACTCAATCTTTCGTACCAAGCCCTTGGAGCTTGCTTTAGTCCATAGAGAGCTTTCTTCAACTTATAGACATGGTTTGGATACCTCTCATGTTCAAATTCAGGAGGCTATTTTACATATACCTTTTCATTGATATATCCATTGAGGAAGGCGCTCTTTACGTCCATTTGATAAAGCTTAAACTTTTTGTAACAAGCAAATTCTAACAAGATTTGAATGGACTCCAGTCTAGCAACTGAGGCGTAAGTTTCTTCGTAGTCGATCCCTTTTTGTTAATTGTATCCTTGGGCTACTAGCCTTGCTTTGTTATGAGTGATTGTGCCATGCTCATCAAGCTTATTCTTGAATATCCACTTTGTTCTAATGATAGAAACATCTTTAGGAGGGGGCATTAGTTCCCAGACTTGACATCATTTAAACTGTTGAAGTTCTTCTTGTATTGCCATTAGCCAATTTTCATATAGTATAGCTTTCTTAGCATTCTTTGGCTCAACTTGTGATAGGAATGTAGAAAATGCACATTGATTTTGCAATCCTTTCCTTGTAGTAATCCCTTTGTTTATATCTCTAATGATATTTTCAGGTGGATGATTCTTGAGATATCTCGCAGTCTTTGGCATTTGGACATCATGTATTTCCTCTTCTTGTTGAGGAAAATCTTCTTCAAGCTCTTGTGTTGTTTCTTCTTGTGAGTTTTCCAATTCAGCTTGTTGGATTTGTCCATTCGGCTTGCAGAATAAACTTTTTCGGTTTGCTGGATGTACTGAGATCTCTAAATTTCCTGCATCCCCATCTCTTTCTTTTGGAAGATCATTGTGAGTTTCATTAAAAGTAATATGAACGGATTCTTCAACACATAGTTTGTTAATATTAAATACACGATAAGCTTTACTATTTTGTGAATAACCAATGAAAATTCCTTCATAAGATTTAGCATCAAATTTTCCCAAGTTATCACTAGTATTTAAAATAAAACATTTAGATCCAAAAACTTTGAAATAACTTATATTAAGAATCTTGTTGTTTAAGAGTTCATAAGGGGTTTTCAAAATAATTGGATGAATAAGTACCCTATTTAAAACATAGCAAGATGTGTTTACAGCTTCGGCCCAAAATATTTTAGGAAGTTTACTTTCTTGTAACAAAGTTCTAGCTGTTTCTTGTAATGTCATATTCTTTCTTTCCATAACTCCATTTTGTTGAGGGGTTCTAGGGGCTGAAAATTCATGACTAATTCCTTTTTTTATCACAAAATATTATAACGACTTTTTGAAATTCAGTACCATGATCACTACTTATCTTTACAAGTTTGATACTATATTTTGTTTCTAAGTTTCTTATTAATTTCTCAAATTCTTTAAATACTTCATCTTTAGTTTTCAAAAATAATACCCATGTATATCTAGAGAAATCATCTACTATTACAAATTCATAAAACTTACCATTTATACTAGCATGTCTTTCTGGTCCAAATAGATCAAGATGAAGTAGTTGTAAAGGAGAAGAAGTTGATACCATGTTCTTTGTCGTAAACGATGTTCTTATTTGTTTCTCGAGTTGACAAGGAACACAAATTCCCTTCTTTTCATACTTTATTTTTAGCAATCCTTTAATAAGATTCTTTGAGGATAATTTCTTGATTAAATCTATGTGAACATGTCCCATCCTTTTGTGCCATATATTAGCCTCATCTTGTACGGATGTAAGATACAGTTCTTCATCCTGTTGCTCAAAATCAATAGTATATATATTTCCTTCTCTTTGTGCAACTAAAGTAATATTGTTAGTACTATGAGAAATAGTGCATTTTTCTTTTTCAAAACTAACTTGATGACCATTATCCATTAATTGACTAATACTAATAAGATTAAATTCAAGTCCACTAACAAGATGTACATTATCAATATTGACCTTACCATTTCCTATTTTACCTTTTCTGATTATTTCATAGGTTCGATTATCTCCAAATGTAACTGTACCATTTTTCTTCTTGACTTTTAGCTCCACGAACTTTGATTTGTCACTAGTCATGTGACGAGAGCATCCACTATCAAGAATCCATTTTTGAGATGGAACCCTGGCCTTGAGACATACCTTTCAAGAAAAGATAATTCATCCTTTTGGTACCCACATCTTTTTGGGTCCTTTAATGTTAGTTGCACGTAAATCATCCTTTTTGACCCATTCCTTTTTAATCTTGTTCTTCTTAACATAATTTATATCCAAGTGACCTTTAATACCATAATTTCTACACGTTATAAAAGGAGAGCAATAATTTAATCTAAAACGTGATTTTGATTTTAGTATTTTCATATCTCCCTTTTTATGCATAGACGTATAACCAATTCCATGTCTTTCAAAACTAGGTCTTTGTTTACCTAATATGACATTTAAATTTTCTTCACCTTGAACAAATCTAGCAAGAGATAATTTTAGTGAATCTATTTCTTTTTGAAGTTCGTTATTAGGAAAGGTTTTAACATGTGATTTATCACTAAATGCATCAATACACACATCTCTCATTTTTAGTTCATTAGTCAACTTATGAACTTCATTATTCAAAAAATTTATCTTATTGAAAAGTATTTTGTTATAGTTATCTAAATAATCAATTTTAGCAATTAAAATCTTTTCTTCTTTACATGTAAATTCCTTTTCAATATCTTTTTTTTCATCTATTAAAGAGTATACTTCACTAATTAATGTATTTACCAAGTTTTTCAAATATGCATTCTTTTCTTTTAGTTTATCATTTTCTTGTTTCAAAGAATTAAACTCAAAACTGGATACCTCGTTTGATTCACCTTTTATTCCTATGAAGCATACTTGAGCTATTTCATCCTTGACATCGACCTCAATTTTAGATTCTTCTTCACTCCAAGTGACAAGTGCTTTGTTTCTCTTATTATCCTTGAAGCCTGTTTTGCCTTTGTTCTTTTGATGAAAGCAGTCCTTCTTGAAGTTCCCTAGACGTCCATATTCAAAACATGTCTCCTCAGTTTGCTTTCCTTTGGATTTATTCAAGTTGAAGGTATTCTTTTGTTTATTCTTCCTTTGTAGAAGTCCTTTGAGTCTCCTTGACATCGTGGCTATCTCTTCATCCGAATCATCATCAAGCTCTTCTTCATTTCCTGCATTAAGAGCTAAAACCTTTCTTGGAGGAGTTTCCTCCTCATCATCATATCTCTTTAACTGATGTTCATATTCCTCAAGTTCACCAAAAAGAGTTAGTGTATCTATAGTAGAAATTGTAGAGGAATCTTGAAGAGTAGTAATTTTAGAAGCAAACCTCTTGGGCATAGCCCGAAGTAACTTACGGTTAATCTCACTTTGTGGAATGGATTTGTCTAGTAGCTTTAAGGAGTCCAGAAGAACAAGGAACCTTGCTTGAGCCATCTTTGTAGTTTTATCTTTCTCAAGTTTGAACATTTCATAATTATGCATAAGCATGCTTAGTTTAACTTCTCGAACGTTTGATGTTCCTTCACGGCTCACCACTAGAGTGTCCCAAATTTCCTTAGCTATGTTGTATGAGGAAACTTTGTCAATCTCGGACTGTACTATGCCACTAAGTAGTGTGTTCATAACCCTTGAATAATAGGAAACCATGAAAGTTTCAGTTGACTCCATCTCTAGCAAAGTCTTTGGAGTACCATCATCTTTCCTTGGAATAACTGGTCCGTTCTCCATAACCCACCATTCCCAAGGATCTCGTTTAAGGAAGATCCTCTTTCGGAATTTTCAGAAGTTATAATTTTCTGTTCCATACAGCAAAGGAGGTCTATTTGTTGATTGACCTTCTTGATTGTTGTTTCCGAACTGTGACATGTCAGAATCTTTCCCAACAAGTCACTTTTAAGACCAAGTAAGTAGAGCCAAGTTTTGATACCAAATGAAATTTAGATAAGGCACACTTAGAAAGGGGGGTTGAATAAGTGTAGGAATAAACTATGACCAATTTTTATCTTTAAACCAAACTATTGAATATAGCCTGCTATATTGATGAATGCAGCTTGTTGAATGAATATAGCCTACTGAATTGACTATTTGATTTTATGCAAATATCTTGCTGAAATTATATCTTAAAAAAAATACTTGGTGTTAAAGAATTATACTAAGATAATGGAAATATTATATTTTAATTATTAATTTAATTAACAAGCTTTTGTGAGTAATTAAAGTAAAGCAAGTAATAAAATCAACACCAAGATTTATAAATATTACCCACAACTATAATATTATATCAAATCCACCATAATATTCAAAATGATATTTCGAGAAAATTAAATTTTTATTCATAAAAGTTAGAGTCTTACATTACATATTTCAGAATCATATTTATTTAATGATTTCTTTTATTAGAGTAATATAAGTATATACAACTCATTTCTCAACTCCTATCTTTCTTATACAATATCGTCATTATATGACTTTACCTTTCAAAATAATCACCACTATACATTCTCATTTCCAAACAAACATTCTTGATTTATTGAATATTTCAAACTGTACATAACTGTAAATTACACATATCAAAGCTATCAATATTATTCTATACAATTTCTAATCCAAGAAAGTATATTCCTTCACATGTCTTTTAATCCTTATCGTCTAGATAACAAGTAAAATCACATTGTGTCTTTAACATGCAAAATGTTTATTTTTGCAAAATTGAGCTCGACAACTCAGCAAATTCAAAAATTTTCATGCTTCACATAACACATAATTTTGTACTCAGTTTATATGTTATGATTAACATAATTTGAAACAACATGATTCATACGTTCAGCATATCTTATACCACATCAAGATTGAATTCCAAAACTCAATCAATTTTAGTCATAAGTTGACTATCATAATTCAACGCACATAAGATGTAATAACCAAGGATTATAAGTTGCATTGTAAGTACATATGTTAATTAAATATTCTTGATATTGAAATCTTTGTGACATATAGTGAATAATTATATGAATATTTAAATAATATGATTATCTTATCAATAATGATGTGTATGTATTTACTTTATTATATAGAGAAATAAAGTGAAAGTTATATAACCTAATTACACATTAGGTATGGTAAGTAAATAACCTAAGGGTTATGGTATTGAAGAATGTTAGTATATAAATGTATACACACTTAAGATATTAATTTTATTATCTCAAGTTAATATTTATTTAAAACCTAATTTAAGCAAGTCTAATTGGGTTATAAGATTAAATGTACATAAGTACTTATTTAAATTCAAAAGGAGTGGAATGGAAACCCTAACTAAATGATTAGGGTAAGATTACAAGTATTGGACCATGTTATAATCAAGGCCCAAACCAAAAAAATTAGAAGCACAAAACATTATTTAGGAAGCCTAATTGGTGGCCCATTACTTAAAGGGCATTTTGTTCATTTGACTAAGCTATATAAAAAAATAAAACAAAAATGAAGCCATGTGGGGGCATATGGCCAGCCATGTGAGGCCATGTGAAGACCATGTGCTGTCCATGTGAAGGGAGGTGGAAAGGATGTGAACTTCATTAAGTGTCACCATTTTATTTGGCCACTTAGTTAGTAACCATTTGCTCACCATGTGCAATCATGTTCTAGCCATGTGAAGGGAGGTGGAGAGCAAGAGGATATGGAAATTATGTATAGATATATCTATTATATCTATACATATTTGCTAATTAGTTTACCTTTTGGTCATTTAGCTAAAACATATCACTTTTTCCTAACTTAGGTAGCAAAACAAAACAAATCAAAAGAGAAGAGAAGAGAGAGTGGTCGGAGGTAAGAAGAGGGAAAAAAAGAGAGAACTTTGTGTATGAGATCAAATTATATCAACTATTTTGGTAGGAGTAGAAGAACATCTCATAGATCAAGGTATAATAACCTATACTAGCTTATTTCCTTTAGTTTGTTTAAGTTTTGACGAAATGAAGAGCTTATATTCTAAAGTTCAAAAACTCTTGATTCACATTATATTAAGTGTTTTATGTATGAATCAAACATTTTTGAGTGTTAGAATATGGATCAAAAGGAAAGAAAAGGAAAATATGTCTTTAAAGGACTAGAAACCCTAATTTTTCTTCACTTTGATCAAATACCATTTTAGTTCTATAACTCGTTTTTGTGATCCGTCAAAGAGGGGTACTAGATATGTAAGTTATCTGTTAAACCCAAGTGATAACACTCAAAAATGTTAATTTTACAAGCCATAGTGGCTGTTCTTTTGAAACTGTCCAATATGGAAAGAAATAGGAAAAAATTGAAATTAACGCTCCAGCCAGTTTCTTGTAGGGGCTGTTTTGGCCACGTTTTGTGCTTTAAAATTCTGGGAAAATTTGGTATGATACTATGATAAGTTATGAAGTCCTGTCCAAATATGGCTATTTTTGGATGTGTAGAATAAAAGTTATGGATTTTACAAGAAAGTACTATTTTAAAAGTGAACTTAAATAACTCTTTGTGGTTAACTCTAAAAATTGTGAAATTTTTACAGGGAGTACATATACGTGATAAGGACATACTCTGAAAGTGTCAGAATGTTTGGACAAAGTTTCCATTTATGAAAAATGCTGCAAGATTCGACTATTTTAAGCTAATTAAAAATAGTAAATGACTTTTAAAAATTCCAAGAAAAATATATGTTCATAAGGGAGTTATAATCTGTCAAATCCCAGAAAAGAAACAGTTTTGGATTTGTTTTGGTAGTTTTCATGTAAATGGTTGATTTATGTGTAAATATGTTTAAAATGTAATGTAGTGTTTAAAAGGGTAAAAAGGTAATTTTGTGGACCAAATACCATTGATATGAATAAATCAGATTTTTAAGGGGTAATTTGGTCATTTTTGATGAAATGTTATATTTATGACATTTTAGGGATATTAAATAAAGAATTATTAAAGGGTAAACAATTAAAATAAATTGTTTATTTGTTTAATAAATGAATAAAATATTATTATAAGACTAATAATATTATATTAAGATATTATTAAGTAATTAATAATATTTTGATTTAAAGTTGAATTAAAACATTATTAAATGATTAATAATGTTAGATTAAAACATTAATAAATGATTAAAATATTATTAAATAACTAATAATATTAAATTAAAATATTATTAATATAATTAATAATATTAGATTAAAATATTATTAAAAGGTTAATAATATCAGACTGAGATATTATTAGATATTTAAAATATTATTAGATAATTAAAATATTATTAAATAATTAATAATATTCAAAATTAAATAAAATATTATTAAATAATTAATAATATTAATTGAAGATTAAAATATTATCAAAAAGTTAATAATATTAGAAGTTGATTAAAATATTATCAAGTGATTAATAATATTAGTAAATGTTTAAAGTATTATTAATTGAGTAATAATACTAAGAAGTTAATAAAATATTATTAAGATTGATAATATTAAATAAGTGTTTAAGGTAATGTTTATGTAATAATAATATTATCATAAGATGATAATATTATTAAGGATTTAATGTAATGTCTAATATTTAATTAAATGTTAGATAATCTATTGTTATGTGTACATATATAATATGCTAATTGAAAGATCAATGATAGGTCTTTCGAAGGAAGATATATTAGATCGTTTGACTAGATAAATTAAATTGCGTAGCATTATACCGCTATTGAGGCAAGTTCCCTAACTCAACTTGAGTTAATATTTTCCAAAGTGTTAGTTCTTGGGGGCACACAATAGATCTAGAAGAGGGGGGGGGGACGTTGAATAGATCCTTTTTTATTTTTCTTTATTTTCTTTTATCTTGCTAAGTGATTAGCATATAATGAATAGATGAATCAATTCATGCACATCAGAATAGATTAAGATTCTCTTCAAGGATATAACATTAAACACAGTTCTAATGTTAGATTAGTTGCAAGTAGATATAACAGTTATAGTGCTAAATGTAAATGACATAAAGTAAATGTCACAATGAGTTTTAAGTGATTCAGAGACTGAATGCTCCTAATCCACTCTTCTGATTGAATAAGCAGGGATTCCACTAAGGATTTGTTCATTTCTTTGAATCGCACAAATTCCTGCAAGACCAATAGCCTTGGAAACTCTAGTTCACTAAGAACTCTTTAAGACCAAGAGCTTTGGAAACTGTAGACCAATCCCAACAGACTTAGAATCTCTTGTACCCTCCGGTACTCAACAAGCCCATCATACTTGACTTTGGTTTAGTCACTAAGACAAGGACCCGACAGACCTTGAATGCTTGGATGTTTGTTTGTTGTTGTTGAGCTGTTAAGATGACATTCATCTTGTTCATCTTCTGGTACTTACCAGCTTCTTGTGATCATTAGGCATTCAACATTAGTACTTGATCACAACAGATGTACTCCTAAGATGTACGTTCAGTTTGACATCTTGTTGTTCTTGTAACAATCCATAATTTTTTATGTAATTTCAAATATTTATTGAATTAAATAAATATTTTAGTTGATGTTTTTATTGTTAAATAATTATTTGATTGATTTGATTATTTATTAGTTAAATAAATAATTCACGAGTTATGGGGAATTAACTTGATTAAGTGTAATATGTTAATTAAGTTGATATTCAGTAATTTTGAACTTTGAAGTGAATTAAATTAAATAAGTGTTGAATTAATTATTATGTTACATAATGGTAATATTCTAATTTAATTTAATAATTAAATTAGAGAGTTGATAATGATTAAATGAATTATTATAATATTATTATAATTTAATTTAGTAATTAAAAGTGATGTACTAATTTATTAAATAAAATTATAATGAAAATTATAATTTTGTAGCAATTTGATTAAGTGGCATTTTGATTTAGTAAGTTGATATGAATTTTATTTAATTGAGTTGGATTATTAGAATTTAATTAAATAAACTATATAGTATGTGAGTTTTTAAAATAAGCTAAAAAGGAGTTTTAATTTAGTTTTACCAAAC
The DNA here is from genome assembly GCA_016801055.1 of Panax notoginseng. Taxonomy (NCBI): domain Eukaryota; kingdom Viridiplantae; phylum Streptophyta; class Magnoliopsida; order Apiales; family Araliaceae; genus Panax; species Panax notoginseng. Next base: position 75,182,790 of record CM029017.1, on the reverse strand, counting down.
AAGGTCTAAAGCTTTTAAGTCTTTATTTTATATTAGTTTTGCCAAACAAGCTTTAGTGGCTTTTGAATTTAAAAAAAAAATATAACTTACATGTATTAAGTATAGTTATTATTATATTATCAGTTTTTTATTATTTTACGTTAACATATATTATACATATGTTAAGTTAGAAAAGAAAAAGAAATAGAGAAGGGAAGAAGAAAAATACAGAGAGAAAAGAGAGAAAAGAGTGAAAAAAGAAGAAAATACTGTGATTTTGAGAGCCAAGGAAGGAGGAGAGGTTAATTTTTTATCTCCTAGATAACCTAAGCAAGTAATCAAAGGTATAATCTTACATTCTAAAGTTTTAGTTTTCTTTTTGTATGAGAAGTTCTTTGTATAATTTATATTGATGATTAGTTATTGATTATATAGTTTGTGTAAGTTAATTTGTATATATAAATTGCTTTATATGATTTAGAGTAGTTTAATCCATGAAGTATGTTTTAATATGGAGAAAATCGTATTACAGAAAGTTTACAGTGATATATATATATATATATATATATATATATATATATATATATAGCTTATTTTAGAACCAAAATTTGTGTTCAATTCATGTTATAATGTGTAAATTGGTTTCTGATTATGAAAATACATGAAGAAACGAAAACAAAGTGATTTAAACGGACTGTTTTTGTTGAAAAACAAATTCACAGTGATTAATTTCGCATAAAATATCAAAAAGAGAAGAAATAGCAAAAATAATGAAATTTAGAGGTTTTAATTTGTTGTTTATGTTGTTTATATGGTTATAAACATGTTAGGAACATTATTTATTATTTTTGTAAAGTTTATACAACTTAGGTAAGTTGAAATTGTTGTTAGAAATGAGCTTTTAGGCCAATTTGACTTTGTTCTGCGTTTTTCGCGAACTTCAGATTCTGGAACTGGCGCTTCGCGCTGCAGCGCCAGAGTTAGGCTTAAAATAGGAGCTGTATCGCTAGCTGAGCTGCAGCGCCAGACTTAAGCCTAAAGTTCGAGCTGCAGCGCCAGCCGACATGTTGCAGTCCTAGTTCAAATGGTGGAGCTGCAGCGCCAGTTTTTAGTTCAAATGGTGGCGCTGCAGCACCAGTTAGCAGTTTGGCCCAGAAATTTGATTTTTAATATACAATTGTGTAATTGTTAATATAGTGTAATCTTATGACTATAAAATGTGATTAATCATGTTGTGGTGTAGCTATAATACCAAATATAACAATTATTATTCGTAAATAATGAGTTATGTGATAATTGAGATTGGTGTTAATAAATTAGAAGTGTGGTTTAACCATGTGGTTAAACCTAAGACTAAGAGTTGTATATGAAAAAGATATTCAGTTATGTAACGTGATCATGTGGTAACTAATTATGTCATGATGACATGTGCATATGATATTGAGAATTAAATTGTATTGTTTAGTTTACACGCAAGGCAAGTTTCTCTAACCCTAATCGCTATTTGAGCTTATCCTACCTTGTTGATAGTTATACAAGTTTGTCATCTCGTCTTGCTATAAATTACGCAAGTTCTTAATTCTGTTTCCTTATTTAAGAATGTAACCTTAGCTTACCATTTTTGTTCAAACAAGATTTATTATATCTTTTCAATGCTTTGAACTTTATTCTTAAAGCATGTCTTGGATGTTTTACATTATTCATTTATGGTTCATAACTACTCTATAACATGTCGTTGTTGAACCCTTGCATTGTCATTAAACTTTTGATTCAACTAATCCTTAGTTGATGTACGTTGAACTCTAAATTTCTCTTGAAACTTATCCAAACCAAACTTCCTTTGGTGCATACTCGTATGTTAAAACTGAGATGAACAACCTTATTACATGGGATTATTTACGCAGAAGCGTTTAGATGTTTGTGCACAATACATGGTACGAAGGGCTGATCACCCTAAGTACGGGAGAGAAAGGTCCTTATAGTCTAATGACTGTTAAGGTTTAAGTTAAAAATACTTATAACCTAGGATATAGTTCATGGTCTTGTGACCCTCAGATGATTTCCAGTATCAGTTCTTGATTATCGATGTTAGAAAGTGTTATTCAATTCAATTAAGTTTATTCATTGCCAGATATTATGTCCTTTCAAGTGAGCATTTGTTTTGCTCACTCTTGTATATATATAACCATTACAACTAAAGTTGAGAAGGTGGACGAGCTAACCGCTGGCAAAGGAAAAGGTAATATGAACAAGTGTTGAAGACTTGCTAATTTGTTGAGACTTATGTTTTTTAGACTTAGTTTAAATTATGAGATGTAATTAATTATTTTTTCGCATTTGATGAATGTTTTAAGGTTAGACAATCTGTGATTTATTAGTTTAAGTTATGTAACCCTTAATGGGAAGATTCATTACTTAAGTTTTATTTAATTTGGGTAGTTAGAAATGAATGTTTGGACAGTGAACACCAAATTCTGTGGGAATAGAGTACCCATATTTGGGGGTGTCACAGTTCTTAGCAGTCTGACTCATCCCTTGGTGCTGCTGATATTTGTTTTTGATGCTTGTCTTCATCTGATATTCAACATTACACACTATCACCATTGATATACTACTAAGTCTTTCATATCAGCTTGACTTCTTTGGGTACTTAGCAGTTCTTGAACACTGGTTGTCTTGTGCACATATTCAAATTTGTATCTTCTTCTCTTCAGCTCAGTGTGTTCATGGTGAAATGTAGAGTGACTCAAGTATTCTACATTCTGATCTGCCACTCTAGTTGTTGTCTTCTTTGCCTTCCAGCTCTTAGTACAAATGCCACTTCGTTGTTATACTTCTTTGTATTGAGTGAAGCTTTGTCACTATAAGACTCTCATTAGGTATGCTTCACTCTCTCTATGGTAGTCTCACCGTCACTGAGACGTTTTTCTCTGTTAAGCTCCATATGATTCACTTCATCTCAAGTCAACAACTTTTTCTCTTTGAAGCTTTAGCTCTTTATAGGTTTGTCAATCATCTTCCTATTGGAATACAGCCGTTGAGAGCTTTTTGAAAAGCTTCCTTTTGAGCATTTAATGCTGCAGAGATTCTGAGGTCTTTTATGCAGACATGCTAGGTTAATGTGACAACACCTTTTTGACTTGACTGACATAGTAGTCTGATTTCTCACCTAACACCTCTGTGAAGTCGCTTTCAATCATACTAGTTGGAAGTTACCTTTCTACTTCCTTTTAATTCTTTGATTTAGATCAAGGATGTTGGTGAGAGTACATCAGGACTCTCAATTAGCAACATTCTCATGTCAGTCTTCATAGTTAGACATGGCTAAGTCTCGATAACCAGACAGATGAACTCTACGATCACTATGCTGACGTTCATGTACTTGATCGTAGTTTATATATGGAAATCATGGATTGACTTGACTTTGACACCTATACGATTCCGAGAGTATTCTGTAATTTTGACAATGTTATACCCTCTCACTTAGCTCTTGCAACTTGATCTATGATCATCCTTGTCCTACCTTTCTTTAGGAACTAGAAAGTTGGCTGACTGATTTGGCTCTTTGGTAGGCATGACTCTTTTGATTAGTCATGCTCAGCTTCCTTAATTTTTTGCCCAGTGATCTCTTAATCATTCTTCAAGGTGAGGTTGAGCATAGACAATCCATTTCGTCTGTTCTCTGTAGATGCTTTAGTATATTCTTTTGCTGATTAGGAAAAACTACGACCGTTGTCTCAATATCACGATCGTTGTCTTCTAATGAGTGCTTGCATGAGACTCCTTCTAAACGACTATTCATTTCTCAATCAGCCTTGGTGATAGAGTTGGTGCTTTGATCTTCTATTTGCTTGTAGGTCGTTCAGAGAATGCTTTCTGAAAATCTTCAAGTAGATTGCATTCTAAAACTTGACTGCAAGACTACGATTCTACTTTAGCATTGTGAGCACTTGTTTGACTATGATTTGCCTCTAGTTCTGCAGACTACAATTCTGTTGTAGTCTACGATTCTTGCTTTTTGCTCAGCAGGCATTTGGCAGATGGCTTCTACGATCCCGAGTGTAGTCTACGATTCTTGCTTTGTCTTTGTAAGCGCTTGACTGACTACGATTTCACGATTCTTGACTTAGCTTGGTAGCCACTCGGCAAACTGTCTTTATGATTTTGAGAGTGGCTTTCTGACAGACTACGATTTTGTCTTGATAGACTACGATTCTGTCCAAGACTTTTGTTCTCTGATGCTGTCCTCTTCGATCATTCAAGCCTATCTATTACAACTTATAAGATTAACCTAACAAGTTTGATATTTCTATTCATAGTCCTTGTACATTATGATCTTTTGAAGGACTTTACAGAGCTATTCATTCATATCATATCAACCCACCAAATTTGATCTTTTCACTCTAAGTCCTGGTATATATTGTCTATCATCTATTAAGGACTTTACAACTTTTATCAATGCAGACATATTTGCATATTCATTCATTAACTTCATCATCAAATTATATAAATAAGGAAAAATATTCTCATGTATATTCCTGACACAAAGTATGTTAGTGAATAATTATTGATGATTATTCATATCCTTAGTGATTATTGTTAATCGCACTCTGTGCAATTAAATTCCTGTTTTATTATTATTGAACTGTGAATCTATCTAAAGTTCTTTCATTCCTGAACTAATTATGAGATTGATCTATGCTAGTTGTATTAGCTAGATCAAGCATGATTAAATTTGATTGAATCAAATGCGTTTTAAAAGTTGTTCCTAACTAATTGATTTGGTAAGGACTCTAGACTGAGAAAAAGAACAATTTTACTAAAGCATTATACAAGAAAATAATTGTTGCTCGACTATTAAATGTTTATGCATACTTCGCCGGTAATGAGAGACTGATCCCCTCGATTACCAAAACTTACTAAAAGGACCAAATTAAATACTGACAACCTTAGTATATGTTCATGATCATTCTAGACCACTCAGTATCTAATATTCAATTATTCGAATATCCAATTATTGACTCTTAATTCTTGTTCTTTCATATTTGAATTATGTTGTTGAACATTGAAAGCTAAATTTCTTTCTAATCATGATATATCTCCCTTGTTTATAAACTTCCTAAGCAAATTAGTTGCTTACTCTTGCTATATCATGGTGTTTATTTCAGCTAAGCCAGAGACATCCAAGAAGGACAAGGGCAAGGAAAAAAATAATCCAAGAATAGTCTAATGAGAATGTTTATTTATTATATAACTTGATGTTATTATTTATGTAAACCTTTTGTGATATTAAAGGTATGTCTAAGTTAAGGTTAAATAGACCTTGGGAATTATGTTTAAGACTTTATTTTAATGAACAATGTATGTTTATTATTCCGCAATTGTTTATAGAATGCTTACGATGATGATGGATCGTCAGCACCAAACCGGAGGTTAGAGAACCCAGATTTGGAAGCGTCACATAAGATGTAATTCAATATACTTGTGAACATTTCATATAATATCAAGATCATATAACATAAAGAAACTGAAAAACTTGCCTTGATCGTTGATTACCAACTATAACTATTTGTCCTCGCAAATTTCCTACACAGTTTGAATGTACATACATACAGAATATCAATCATACATTCAATATATATACAATTTACATTAATTCTATCTTGTCTTCTACAATACTAGATTCCATAGTAGTTCTCTAATTCTCACTCATTAAACTTAGTCATTTTATAATTGAGTAAACTAATTACCATAAGACTCAGGTATTTCAGTTTAGAAAACTCATATGTCCATGCTATAAAGCTCATTGTATATCAACTCATACTCCATTTTTTTAAATGTTCATTACATTTGTAGCTTTCTAACTGGGAGCTGTCGTTGACACTCCAAAATTAACCTCACTTTCACTTCACGAATTCAAATAATTAGTATAGTAGTAAGCAATGATCTATCCCATAGAGAGTAAGTTTGTTTTAGATTTATTCTATTATTTTAACAGAAAATAAAAATTGGGGGTTTTGAAATTGTTTTAAGCTAAGAAAACAAGAATTAATAATGAAGTTAACCAAATATGTAAAAACTTCAGTTCCGCAGTTTAGTTTCACCAAGTACAACAATCAATTAATAAAGTTATTATTATTTTCCCTTCATTGAAACTATTAGCCCTTGATAACAATAAGCTCTGCTATTCGAAATTCTCCGTAGATAATCATTGTATGAAACAAGCTCTCCACCAGATTCTAACTAGCATACAACCTAGAATAAGCTCTCTAGATTTAATATGATAGAAGCATTAAGAAATAGAGAATTAGGCTAATCCAAGCAACAAACACATAAGTTCGATTTGTTTAACTTATTTTTTGATAATCTTAGCAATACATAAAAGCTTGTCCACAATTAGTATTACCAAGTTGCTACTTATGATGAAGATAGATATCAATTACACGTAATATCAATCTTAATCTAGCAGATGATAATGATCAAATTAACTCAATTGGCCATATCAAATCAATTAGATCAATTAGCATGCAATCATTGAAAACAGATTATCAGAAGAAATTTCACACTAGAAGGAATAAATAATAATACTCAATTAATCAATTACTTGTAACAAGGTTCCACCTCCCTTTAGAACTGAATGAAAAGAACTAGCTTGACATGCTCCAAGTCTGCACTTCAATGAGGTATGATAGTTGGTAGAAGATTGAATGAATAAAACCCTGACTATCATCCTCTATTTATAGTGCTAGACAAAGACCTAAATCCTTTGGGAACTAAAAATCCAAATCCTAAAAGGATTTACAAATTACAACTAGTTTCCATAAAGAAATAGAATCCAATTTGAAAATAAATCTCAGTCTAAAAATATCCTAAATCTAATAGAAATACCAATCCCATTTCATGTTGAAATATGCCAAAATCTGCTTTTAGAAACTTTCCAAAAATCCAAGATTTTCCAATTTTCCCGCTCAAATTCGCTATGGCAAATTTCCATTTTCTACTACAACGTCCTTTAGTAAAACGACCATATTTTTTGATCCGAGAGGAGTTACGGGGTCTGCTACCTATCAAATCGAAGCTCTTGACGAGATCTACAACTTTACTTCTTTGGGAATTGACAGATTCTGGATAGATCAAGGCAACGTCCGTTTGGTTAAAAGATCACAACTTTTTCATATGAACTCCAATTGGGACGATTCAAGATGTTCTGAAAAGCTAAGGAATAGCTCTACAATAAAATCCAAGTTCCAAACCAAGACCATGCATCCATCTTAGCATTCAAAACCCTGCGATCTTCCCTTTTTCCTCATTCCAGCTCTAATTGTTCCTAAAATCATTAAACACCTTAATAAGCTCATATACACATGAAACATGCAATAAAACTAAACATAAAGGAATCAAAATAAATAAATAATATACACTCATCAAATTCTTCCACACTTAACCTTTACACGTCCTCGTGTAAACCAAAAGTTTGATTTCCAGAAAAATTCTATTAAACCATTATGTCAAAAGATTTCAAGATACAAATCATGACTTTCAACACTAAACTCATAGAAATTTAATCAATGCCTCATCAGTTAACTCACAATGAAAAACCTTACCATTTCACCAACGAACTTCATTAAACCAACCTGTAACCACATAAGAAACTTTCCTACAGTCCACATACTTACTCAACTTGGTTATTATAGAACAAAAATCGTGCACACTGACTCACAACCAAGAACAAATTTTTCTTGCTTTTTAATTTTTTTCATAGAACATTTTCTTTAGCACAGATGAATGTATTTATGCTTTTCTTGTGTTTTTTCTTTCATTGACATGTGCAATGTCTCCTTTTTCTTAGGATTTTCAGAGTTATCCATGTAACGAACTTTCCACCAATGACTCCCAAACTAGGTGGTCTTAGGGCGCTGGGTGTAGAGACACCTCTAGGGCTTACTTATTCAAGTAACAAAGGTCACAAAAGTTAACTAGTCAAGCTACTTTTATTCATCACACTTTTCAACGTGAATACCGATACTTTTCGAGGCTTGGATACCTAGTTATTTCACACAATGGACATTGAAGCAGATTTTTCAATCATTAAATTTTTTCTCGTTTCTCTTTTCCCTTTTTTTCATTCATTATATTTTCAACATTTCTCCACATGGTTCTGTAATAAGCATAAGCAAGTTAAATAGTTCTAAGTCTCGAAATCAGTTCATATAGACAACTTCACAAATAACTTAGTCAAATAAATATGCTTCTCATATTTAAGTACTCATGTATCATAAATTCAATTCAAATCAGTTACTATGGATCATGGCTTAGTTGTCATCATTCATTAACAAATTAAGCATCAAACATATTTTGAATTTTAACATCAATTTTCATTTTTTGACTTTAACCTTCGAACTCATAGGCAAATAGAATTATGGAACCCAAAACTTTCAAAAGCATCAATTTTTCAAATTCCCCATCAAAATTGGATCAATATTCCTAAATAAAATAAAAACCTAAATCTTCCTCCCCCACACTCAAACCTTACACTGTCCCCAATATAAGAAAATTATGCAAAGAAGAAAGAACTACATGCAACTAAAAAAAACTAATAAGTAAAGGGATAGGAAAATCAAATCTAAGTGCTTGGGTTGCCTCCTAAGTAGCTGCCCTTGTTTAACGTCTTTGGCTCGATGCCATGCCTCTCTTCTTAAGTGGCATCAAGCAATTCTGTAACCTTCATCATCAGTATATTCAACCTTCTTTATGAATTCCTTGCGGGCTTAGTTCGGTCATCCAACAAAATTCGATACTTATCTGAATATTTTGGTAATGAGTGTAAGGCAGCCATAATTTTCTTCAATTCCCGATGCCATTCTATCTCGTCTTCCATATCCATGTCCAAACTATTGGTGATAGGAACCTCCAAGTTGTCCTTATGCAAATGTTCAAAAGTTTCTTGCACTAAGGAGTCAAATCACATCAATCTCAAAAACACGATTCACATCACTAGGTGATGAATCGGTAATATACCCATGAATTAGATACATTGAGGCTTAAATTATTGTGTTCTCAAGTCTTTTAGAAGAATTTTTACTGTGTTTATTAATTATTTTGCAGATTAAGGAGAAGTAGGGACAAATTGGAAATTTTAGCATACTAGTGGCATAACCATAAATAAACTAAAGACCAGCGCCTGGGCGCTATACTTTGAACTAATCTCAACGCCGGGGTGCTGAGGCTTGACCGGGCGTTGACCAAGGCATGTGTGGAAGGCATAAGTCGAGTAGGGATTGGACTTTATTTTGAAGGAGGAATATAAAAGGAGCAATTAGCTAAAAATTGGGGGATTTTATTCATAACTGGAGACTAAGCAGGAGATTGTGGAGAAGAATTCCAATTGAAGATTGAACCTTGGGAGATTTTCTTTTAGAGTTTCTTCTTCTTCTTATTTTTAATTATGTAATTCTTTCAAGATGATTTTCATAAGATTGTTGGTTTTATTTTTCGTTATGAACTAATTCGTTTATTAAGACAACAAATTGAACCTTTTATGTCTATGGATTAATTGTCTAATTTATTCCAATTATTTATGTCAAGGTGAATTATTTATTATGTCTTGTGCGTTTTTGATTAATTATTTGGCCAGTAATTACCGTGTTACTCTAGAAGGATTCGGGAGATGAAATCTAGGGTTGGAACTAGACAGGATAACATGTATGCTTAATTATTTGCATGAGATGAATAATTAGGGTCGTGAATTGAATAGGAATATCTATTCACTACATGTAACGAATTGGGAATTGGAACTTAACGGGTTTGGTTTAATTATTCTGCATAGGAATATTGCAGGATTAATTAAATTGAATAAAAGTTATCTGTTCACTTGGGAAATGGCTTTTAACAAATAGAATTCCTGTTAACAATTCAGGTGGTGTAATAATTGGGATAATTGGATAATTGGTTTATAGCTCATAATTGGGGATATTGTAGTCTTGATCTTTAATTATTTGAAATTCATTTATAAAGTAATCTAGTTTATTTAGTTAATTTATTTTTCTTAATTAGAAAAATCACAAATTGCAGTTGTTTAAATAAAATTGAATTGTTATAGTACTGGTAGTTGGAGTTTATTGATTGAAATTCCCTGTGGGTTCGACACTTAATTTTACCACTTTATTACTTGTTGATCGTGTACACTTGCACGTATTTATTGATTGTGAAATCAATCAACAAGCTTTTGGCGCCGTTGTCGGGAAATTCTTTATTAATATTAATTCCATATTAGTTATAATCAATTCAGTCTTAGTTTAAACGTTAGTTATTTATTTTTCTTCTTGTGTTTGCAGGAATTCTTTGTAAGTGTATTCACACTAGATCACGGGCTAAAAAGGAACTTTTTCCTTATACAGACGATATCGAAAGGAAGTTCCAAAAATTATGGTTGACTAGTGAGGTTATACCTTTGGACGATGATCTGGCAGCACAAGAAATACCAGTAGACATGGCAGGGGAAGAACAAAAATCACTTAGGGATTATGCCATACCGACAGTCACAGATATACAATCTAGTATTCGGAGACCGAAAAATAATGCAAACAGTTTTGAGATCAAATCGGGAACGATACAGCTGCTACAAAATGCAGTTCAGTTTGGGGGTAGTTCGACAGATGATCCGAATGAGCACATCTTGAGTTTCTTGGAAATTTGCGACACCTTCAAATTCAATAATGTTTTGAAAGATGCTATATGGTTGAGGTTGTTTCCGTTTACATTAAAAGATAAAGCTCGGAGTTGGTTACACCCATTGCCAGCCGGTTCAATCACCGCTTAGGACGACTAAGCTCAAAAATTCCTAGCTAAGTTTTTCCCACCAGCAAAGTCAGCAAAACTACGAAACGATATTCACACATATGCACAGTTCGACTCCGAAACATTATATGAGGCCTGGGAAAGATTTAAGGATATGCTCCGCAAATGTCCATATCACGGAATTCCACAGTGGATGCAGGTTGGGATATTTTGTGATGGTTTGCACACGTCCATAAGAGCCAGTATTGATGCAGTAGCAGGTGGAGCAATCATGGCTAAGAATTTTGATGAGGCTTATCAACTGTTAGAGACGATGGCCAATAATAATTATCAGTGGCCAATGGCTAGGTTTAATCCTCCGAAAACACCAGAAAAGTTTGAATTGGATGCAGTAACAGCGTTGACAGCACAGGTTTCCGTGTTAAATAAGAGGATTGAAACATGGGGTCCACCATCAGCATCGCATGTAGCAATGGTTTATGAGTTGTGTGCTGGGGGTCATGCTACAGATCAATGTGCCATCAATGCCGAATCAGCTCAGTACGTAGGAAGCTATAATCGATCAGTCCAACTTATCTGAATCAAAATGCATATAACCCGGGTTAGAGAAATCATCCGGGATTCTCTTGGAGTAACAATCAAGCTCAAGCACCTAGATCACAAAATCCCCCTGGATTTCAAAATCAGACTTAGCAACAGCCAGAGAGAAAAATAAGTCTGGAAGACTCTTTGGAAAAATTTATTGTAGCTACAGACAAAAGGATAAGTGAGCAAGACAAGTTATTGAGTCAAGTAGATATGAATGTGAAAAGTCAAGCTGTTTCGATCAAGAATCTTGAAAGTCAGATGGGACAAATTGCACATGCGTTGAATAGCTGTCCACAAGGCACACTCCCCAGTGATACAAAGATAAATCTGGGTAGAGATGAGCATTGCAAGGCTGTGACTATATGCAGTAGAAAGGAATTGCAAGAGACACTCAAGGATAAGGAAAAGATGGACAAAGCAACCGTGAAAAATGAGGAAGTCTTAGAAACTAGAAACCGACAGAATAAGGAGTTAGAGTAGAAAACACCTGAACAAAGCCTTATAATTCCTCCCATACCATATCCGCAGAGGTTTCAAAAATCCAAGTTAGATAAACAATTCTCAAGATTTTTGGATATTTTTAAAAAACTGCATATCAACATACCATTTGTAGAAGCCTTAAAACAGATGCCGAGTTACGCCAAGTTCATGAAGGAGGTTTTGTCGAAGAAGAGAGAATTGGGTGATTTTGAAACAGTGGCACTAACCGAAGAGTGCAGCGCAATTATCCAGAATAAGTTACCTCCGAAATTAAAAGATCCAGGTAGTTTTACTATTCCATGCAAAATCGGTAATCAGTTTTTGGGAAGAGCCTTGTGTGTTTTGGGGGACAGTATAAATTTGATGCCACTATTCGTCTACAGCCAGTTTGGACTTAAGGCACCAAAACTAACAAATATCAGTTTGCAGTTGGCGGACCGGTCAGTTACATATCCATAAGGTATTGTTGAAGACGTTTTAGTAAAGGTGGATAAATTCATCTTCCCGGCGGATTTTGTTATCTTGGATTATGAAGTAGATAGGGAAATTCCCATCATTCTCGGGCGACCATTTTTAGCAACGGGAAGAACGTTGATTGACGTACAAAAAGGTGAATTGACGATGCGAGTTGAAGACCAAGAGGTCACCTTTAATGTATTTAAGTCAATGAGATTTCCGAAAGAGAAGGGTGAATGTCTGCGGGTAGATGTTATGGATGAATTAGTTAATCACAAGTTCAGCAGAAATTATTCAGAGGACCCACTAGAATCTGTTTTGTTCGGGATGGACGACTATAATATCGAGGACAAAATTGAGTATGTCAAATGGCTAGATACATTACCAGGTGCCAGGAAAGTTAAACAATCATTCGACACTCTTGATCGGCCAGAAACGGAAGAGAAAAAGTTCAAACCATCGATAGAAGAGCCACTGGTGTTGGAATTAAAACCTCTACCATCTCATCTACATTATGCCTATTTGGGAAAAGATGCTACCCTACCAGTTATTGTTTCGATAAATTTGACTAACACGCAAAGAGAGAAACTGTTAAGGGTATTGCGAGAGTTCAAAACAGCAATCAGATGGACTGTAGCGGATATTCGAGGAATTAGTCCGTCATTTGGTATGCATAAGATCTTATTGGAAGAAGGAGCAAAACCAACCATTGAGCATCAAAGAAGACTGAACCCCATTATGAAAGATGTGGTGAAAAAAGAGATCATAAGTGGTTGGATGCTGACATTATTTATCCAATCTTAGATAGTTCATGGGTAAGTCTTGTACAATACGTACCAAAGAAAGGGGGAATAACTGTCGTGAAAAACGAATCTAATGAACTCATCCCCACTAGAATAGTTACAGGCTGGAGAGTATGTTTTGATTACCGCAAACTGAATAAAGTCACACGCAAGGATCACTTTCCCTTGCCGTTCATTGATCAGATGTTGGATAGGTTGGCTAGACATCAATTTTACTGTCTATTGGATGGACATTCCGGATATAATCAGATTGCCATAGCACCAGAAGATCAAGAAAAAACCACGTTCACATGCCCTTACGGTATGTTTGCATTCCGACGTATGTCTTTTGGCTTATGCAATGCTCCGTTAACTTTTTAACGATGCATGATGGCCATCTTCTCAAATATGATAGAACACAACTTGGAAGTGTTTATGGATGACTTCTCCGTGTTCGGTGATAGTTTTGACTTATGCTTAAAAAATTTGGTCTTAGTGTTGAAGCGCTGTGTGGAGACGAATCTAGTTCTTAACTGGGAAAAGTGTCACTTCATGGTGCAAGAGGGGATAATTTTGGGGCATAAGGTTTTCGTAGCAGGGCTAGAGGTTGATAAAGCAAAAATTGAGACGATTGAGAAACTACCTCCTCCAACATCTGTGAAGGGAATACGGAGCTTCTTGGGACATGCGGGTTTCTACAGACGCTTTATTAAAGATTTTTCCAGAATTTTGAAACCCTTGTGTTCCCTCTTGGAGAAAGATGTGCCATTTAAGATGGATCAGTTGTGCGTCGAGGCTTTCAAAATATTGAAGAAGAAATTGGTTTCAGCCCCAATAATAGTAGCTCCCGATTGGTCTTTACCGTTTGAATTGATGTGCGACGCCAGTGACTACGCAGTTGGAGCAGTATTGGGACAACATCGCGATAAATTTTTTCACACTATTACTACTCCAACAAGACGTTGGCGGATGATCAATTGAATTACACGACCACGAAAAAAGAATTACTTGCGGTTGTGTTTGCCTTCGACAAGTTTAGAGCATATCTTATATGGACCAAGGTAATCGTCTGCACTGATCATTTAACCATTAAGTATTTGATTGAGAAGAAGGATGCCAAGCTGCAGTTAATACGGTGGGTGCTTTTGCTACAAGAATTTGACTTAGAGATTCGAGATAGAAAAGGCACCAAAAACCAGGTGGCAGATCATCTTTCGTGATTAGAGAATGCAGAGGTTCAGCAAAAAGATGAGGTCGTCATAAACGAGATGTTCTTGGGAAGAACCGTTTCTGTTTAAGGCTTGTGCGGATCAAATGATTAGGCGATGTGTGCCACAAGAGGAGATGAATAGCATATTAGGTCATTTTCACTCATCAGATTATGGAGGTCACTATGCGGGTGATAGAACAGCAGCCAAAGTGTTGCAGTCAGGTTTTTTTTTGGCCTTCCCTATTTAAAGACACATATCTCTATGTGCTAAAATGTGATCGGTGTCAACGAGTAGGCAATATCCTCAAACGCAATGAAATGTCGCTTAACACTATTTTGGAGGTAGAGTTATTCGATGTATGGGGAATTGACTTTATGGGACCCCTTCCCATCATCCTTCAATAATCAGTACATTCTGTTGGCGGTAGACTATGTTTCAAAATGGGTAGAAGCTGCAACCTTACCAACTAATGATGCCAAGGTGGTACTATGGTTCTTGAAGAAAAGCATTTTCACACGATTTGGTACACCGAGAGTGATAATTAGCGATGAGGGAACTCACTTCTGTAATAAGCAGTTCACCAAATTGCTTACAAAGTATGGGGTCCAACATAAGATTGCAGTCGCGTACCATCCTCAAACCAATGGTCAAGCAGAAGTCTCGTATTGGAAAGTTAAGCAAATCTTGGAAAAGGTGGTCAATCCGTCACGAAAAGATTGGGCCATGAGATTAGATGATGCCTTATAGGCATATCGAACAGCTTACAAGAACCTTATCGTCATGTCACCTTACAGAATGGTCTATGGAAAGGCGTGTCATCTCCCGGTCAAATTAAAACATAGTGTATATTGGGCCATTTAGAAACTGAACTTCGACCTATAAGAAGCTGGTGATAAATGGTTACTTCTGTTAAATGAGATGGACGAATTTTGGCATAATGCATATGAGAACGCCAAACTATACAAGGAGAAAGTCAAAACCTGGCACAACAAGAAAATCATTGATCTGAAGTTCGAACCGGGCCAACAAGTATTGCTTTTCAACTCTAGATTGCGTTTATTTCCCGGTAAATTGAAATCTCGCTGGTCAGGGCCTTTCGTGGTTATTCGTATACGTGAATAGTAACCCCGACATAACAAGGTAAAAATTCCACAAGAAAAATTATACTTCGTGAATAATACTCGTGAATAGTACCATATTCGTGAATAGTGTCGTATATGTGAATAGTGCCGTATACGTGAATAGTAACCTCGACATGAAAAGATAAAAATTTCATAATAAAATTCATACCAATATTTTGGCATAATGATATTGAACGAAATAACATCATTTACGAAGAAAATAACATCCCTTACCTCAAAAGAACAATACTTCTGCCTGAAATATCGGATATAATGTTGAAGAAAATTTGCACTGAATAGCAACTCTCGAAGTATCTAAATACTCAAAAAATACGCTCGATATTATAGAAAGAGAAAACTTCTGATTCTAGTGTGAACCCCTCAGCGAATGGACACCAAAGGTCTGACTAGGATAAGTTCATACACTCATATAATTGTGGCAAGTTCCTAAACTCATAAGTGTGGTAATTTTGACGAACTGGAAATAACAATGTGTAAATGGAGAATTATAACTTTTTGTGTAAAGTTGTGTTGTTAATCCTGATATGATTTAAAAAGGGATAATAAATATGTTAAGAACTATATATACTATGTGCTATTTGAATAAATATGCAATTATATGAGAATTATGTGTTAAATTCTTATTGTGTTAAGAATCTGTGTAGAGAAAGAGAATTAATATAAGATTTTTATTTAAATCAGATCATGCTGCCTAGAAGACAGAATCGAAATCAAAGGGAAGAGCAATTGATAAATAATGAAGAAGGTAAAGCTGACCCGATGCAAAACTTTGTAGATATAATAGCCGAAGCTATAGAAAATAGGGCTCCAACAAGAGGAAGAGCGAGAAATCAGCCAGCTGATAGATTGGCTAACTTTAAAGACTTTAAAGCGGTAGGACCGCCTGAGTTCAAAGGAACCACAGATTCGATTGAAGCCCAAACTTGGGTGAAGGAGATGGAGAAAGCATTTGTTATCGCCAGAGTGGAAGAAGAGCAAAAGATAGCTTTTGCAATGTACCTGATGAAAGGAGAAGCCAATTACTAGTGGGAGACTAACCAAGCGAGAGCGGGTACATCTATGGTGACTTGGACTAGATTTAAAGATTTGTTCTTTGAGAACTACTTTTCGCCGAGTATGCAGTCCAGGATGGAAGTCAAGTTCTTAGAACTTAAGCAGGAGAACATGTCAGTATCAGAATATGCTGCCAAATTCAAAGAATTGGCAAGATTTGCACCTCATTAGGTGGACACAGAAGTGAGAAAGGCGAGAAGATTCGAGAATGGACTGAAGCCGGGAATATTCAACAAGGTAGCGGTATTGCAGATCAATACGTTTGCGGCTTTGATGGAGAAAGCGTTAATTACTGAAGGAGGGAGCGAAGCAGCATCTTGATTTCAACAGGATAAGAAGAAGAAGATAAATGATGGTGGAAACAGTGGTGGTAGTAACCCGAATAAGAGAAAATAGAGCGAGAATACCCAATCGGGTAGCAAGATTGAAGGAAATAAGTAAGGGAGGGAGCCATGTTCGAATTGTGGGAAGAACCATGTTGGAGTTTACCTGAAGAAGAAGGGAGTCTGTTATAATTGTGGGCAAGAGGGGCTCATGTTGCCCAATTGTCCCAGTCCGAAGAAGATACAAGGTTGTTATGCCTGTGGATCAACTGACCATATGGTACGAAACTGTCCAAGGAGGAATGTTGAGAAGGAAAGTGGCGACACGGGACCCAGTAGCGAAACCTTGGCAATTCGAGGACCTACACAGCCAGGAAGACCTACAGCCCGTACATTCAACATGATGGCACAAGATACAGTGGCAACTCAGGAGGTGGCAGCAGGTAATGATTTCGTTTAGAAATTTAATTACGCGAGTAATATGAGTCAGATATTTCTGTGAACTGTTTTCTTTTATAGATTCAAGTCACTGGTTAAAATTTGAAACACAATTTAATATTGTGTTGAATTGATGATACAACTTTAAAAGATTGTAGAGAATAAGAAAGCGGTGATTCCGAGGACGAAATCCTTTTAAGGAGGGGTGAATGTGATAACCCGGGATTTCGAATAAATAAAATTTTACGAATAATTTTTTATAATAAATATTAATATTGATTTTCAATTTTGTGATAAGTATCTATGATACGAGTCTCGAGATGGTCAATTTGTGTATTGACTAATAAATTAAGAGTAGAGTTGTGCTTAACGGAGAATAGAAATCCTAACCCTAGTTACGGATAGGGATTCGATAGAAAATATAATTAAAATCATTATATTAAAATATATGTGTTTGTACCGTATAGAATTTGTGATCAATGATTTATCGGATAAGGTTTAATATTAATAAACCCTAATAAGGGATTAGAAACCCTAATCTCAGGATTAAAAACCCTAACGTACCGTTAGAAACCCTAATCAAAAGCCAAGAAACCCTAATTTTAAATTCAGGGATCCTAAACCCTAATTAGGAAACTCTAATCCTAATTAGCAAGCCTAATGTGTTTATTAAACTTAAAATATGATTAGAAAACCCTAATTATATTTTAGTATCTAAATTTCTATTTTACAAACCCTAATTGTAATTTAGAATTTTCAATTTTTAATATTTCTAATTAAAAACCCTAATTAAAGAATTCTAGAATTAGAGTATTTTAAAACCTAAGGATTAGAACCTTAGGGTTAAACACTAAGGGTTTGTGCAAATGTCTAGTATGCCATTAAATTTATTTTACAAATGACCAAATGCCCTTTTTATTTTCTTTAATTGGTAACTTGTAAAAATGCTAGCAACTTTAGTTGGTGAACCACTTTGTTGACCTTGTGACTTATTAATCTCACCCAACAGCCAAAAATGATCAGATCTAGCAACAACATAAGCAATATATATAGAATTAGAGAGAGAAAAAGTCCATTTACATGCTCAATTTCTCTTTTGCTCTCACCAACTCTCTCTCTCACTAAAAGCTCTGAATTCCTTAAGTATATCAGTCCTAAAAATCAGCCCTAGATCCATCAATATCAGATAAGGAGATGTAAGATCAAAGATCTAGCAAGATGGTATAAACCCTAAAACCTAATTTAATCTTGTATGCTTAGATAAATTTTGTGTTTTTGTGTTTAGATTCTTGCTAATGGATGTTTTATGAAAAATCTATGATGATCTATCATGAATCCATAGCATCAAAGTGCCTTAAAATAAAGTTTTTAAAAACTGTTCTTGAGCATTTTTTATGGTCTGATAAGAAATGTCAGTGACCACAGATCTTTGCTCGTTTAAGATTTTTGTTGTTTTAAGTTTTGGATTTGTAGCCTGGTATGTTGTCTTTAATCTGCAAGTGGTATCACAGTCAGTTGATGTCTAGATTTGTAGTTATTCTTGGTCAAAGAGGGTTAACCAAGCATGACCAGTCACTTTCTAGGTAACCTAGAAAGTGTAAAACTGAGTCTGACTGTGACGCCCCCAAATTCGGGTACTTGAAACCCAAACTCGGTGCTTCACGATACCATTTCTATAAGCGGAATAATACTAATAATAATAACAATAATATAAAAATTAACTTAATTTACATATTCAATAGAGTCTGAATCCCAAGTACGTAACCTTTAAACATTTATTACAACCCATAATAGATAATTAATATCATACTTGTCTTAATAATATCAAACTAATACATAAACTACCACAAATCTTATTTGGTTAGCTTTCCTTTCCCTTTGTTTCTGCATGAGCTTTCTGGTTCTTCACACTTGGCTGAAAACATTTAAATTAAGCAAGGATGAGCATTTGAGTGTCCAGCAAGTAATAACAATTATATATATAAGCTGAAAGAATTTATATGTTTTCTTTATACTACCCTTCTACAACGGTTTCAATAGTTGTGAAGTAATCTGTACCAATAATAATAACATAACAACCCTCTTTCAAATTTTTGAAACTACTTAATGACTATAACTAGGGTTAAGGTGACATACTATGAACATTGTTTTCATTTTCGAAAAGGTTGAACAGAAATTCATCTGCAAACCGTCATAACTTACGGGCACGGGGGTGATCAGCCCGTTGTACCCTGCATTGATCAATACTACATGCAAGAACGAGGGTATCGTTCACTCTGTCCGCCTTGGGCGTATAAAAGTTTTCCCGTGTAGAGATGTTCATACTTGTCTGGGTTCCAAATCAGAGGTTTTATCTTGTTCAACAATAATCTATAATTCAACATATATATATATATATATATATATATATATATATATATATATATAAGGGTAATTGACAAAGGTATATCAACATGTGATTAAATACAATGATTATCTAAGTGGGGACACTTGTATAACCATTTATAGAAATTAACGAACAGAATATAAATCTGAATTATCATATACTAACATGTTGATAATCAATGAGCATATATAATATAAAGTTAATAATCTGTACAGTAATAATATAATTCACAAATATTCTTACTCATGTCAATTGCATAAAAAAAATGCAAAGGTAAGATACTTTCCTGATGCGCTGCTTACAATTTGTAACTTAGTTTTATCTTTTAAATCACGACCTATCATTAATCAGATCATTCGTTCGATTAGAACAATATACTATAACACATAGTACTACATTTTGCAGTCAACACATAACCTAATCACATTATTACCTATGTTTAACAACCATTGAATAACAAATAATCACATATCTAATCAAATTATCTAAGTCCAGATCAATTTCTGAAACATGTCGGTGTACCGACAGTTTTATCGGGTAATTAACGAGTCTAAGACTCTGTCATGTAACTAAGTATCAGTCATATTATTTTTAAATGACTTAATATAATTTTAAAACATTTATTATACTTTATCATGAATTTTTAAACATCAGAATCATTATTAAATGATTTAAATATTAATCAATTCTATTATCATTAATTTTTAATTAATATTAAACTATTAATGAAACTATTGCCAAAATATTATAGTTATTTATAATAACTTAGAATATTTTTAAAGTATTAATATTACCCTTAAATGATTTTTAACATTTAAAATTATTTTTAAATAATTGTCATTAATATTAAATTATTAATAAAATTATCCTTTAAATATTAAAAGTTATATTTTATAACTTAAAATATCTTCAAACACTTTATTTTCATTTAAAATAATTTTTCTAATATTAAAATCATTTTTAAACTCAATTATTTAATATAATTATTAAATAATTTTAATATCATTAATAATAATTAATTAATGAAATTTACCTTTAAATATTGAAAGTTATATTTTATAACTTAAAATATTTTTAAATACCTTATGATTATTTAAAATGATTTTTAATATAATAAAATTATTTTTTATTAATTTATTTAATTCATTTAGTAAATAACTTAAATATCATTAATATTAATTTATTAATGAATTTTATCACAAAATATTAAAAGTCATTAAAAATAACTTAAAATATTTTCTTATTTTCTTATATCATAATATAATCTTAAATGATTTTTCAAGTATTAAAATCATTTTTAAATAATTTATTTAATATTATAATTAAATAAATTAAATACTTTTAATATTACAAAAATATTAAATATTTATGAAATATATTAAAAATAATTAAAAACTAATTTTCGAAATTTAAAATAATTTTTAATAATTTATTTGGTATTTTTAATAATAAAAATTATTTTTTTCTATTTATTTAATATAATTAATTAATTTTATAAGGAAACTGTCACTAAAGGGCCCTATAGTGACGAAACTGTCGCTATAGGTGTTCTTGAGGTGTTCTTCATGAAACCCAGAACATCAAGCCCATTGCCGAGTGACCAGTTTTGACCAGGTCTAATTTTGTGTGTGTTGTGTTTCTGGAGATGTTGTATGTCAGATCATATAGTACTAATACTAGACTACAAGATCTAACACCAATCAAGTTCATACCACACATAACCAAAGAGATCTAACCGAGCAAAGTAGCTGTCAGAGGCTGTTCTTCATTTCTAGGTTACCCAGAAATGAAGAACAGTTCATGTAGCCTACTTTGGGCTTCCACAACTTGTGATATAAGTGTTGTTTTTTTGATCGAAGAGTTATAGTGTGTAGATAACATGTAAGGCTACAACTCTATTACATAACATCGATCCAAAAATAATACAACAAGAAGATCTAGTCCGGTCAAAGTCTGTCAGAAATATTGTGCCTACGGTTTCTGGGTTTTCCAGAAACGCTCAATCAGTGACGAGTGGTCTACTTTGACCAACTACTCTGATCGATGTATTGATGTTATGAAGGGTCTACAGACATGGATCTAGAGTCCATCTAACATACTATAACATGAATGCGATAACAAGAACAAAACAACATAAACCGGACAGATCTGGAGCCTTAAAGATCTTGTCAGGCTCTGATTTCACACTTTCTGGGTTACCTATAATGTTACGATCATGCTCGGTTAACTCATTTTGACCACGAATATCTGACTATCTAAGCATGATCTGGTTCTGATACAAGTTCCAGATCACAGATCTTACAACATACAACAAGATAAAATATTTAAATAACAAAAACTCATAACAACCAAAGATCTAAGATGACTGACATTTGACTGTCAGACACAAAATAAACTTTTTCCAGATTTTGTAAAATGCTAAATCCGAGCCTCTAGATGTTATGGATCTAACATCTAGCAACCCAGATCACCCATAGACACTACTAACAACATATTCTAACACTCAAACATAACATCTAACAACAGAAAATTGGACATATTTTTGAGTAGGGTTTAATACCTTTCTTTGATAAATTTTGATTTCTAGCTTCTTGATCTATTACTGGTATGCATGGGGCTGGTCTTGGGATCTGATCTAGCAAATATTTTCGTGGGTTTTAGAGAGAGAGGCTCAAGGATGTGAGTTTTGCAAAAATAAGCTAACAAATGAGCTTTTTCTCTCTCCTAATCTATTTATATACTTAGATCCAAAGCATCTAGGCTTGCAAGGTGGCAATAAGGATAAGCTTGGATGAGTTTTAGGCATGTGCTATAATCTAGGGTGATGACTTGCAAGATATGGGAAGATTTGCAAGAAATCTTATTAAAATAAATCCAAAAAGGGTATTTTAGTAAACTAACAAAATAATTTAAGAGTATTTTTGTCCATGATGCTTGAATCTAGGTTAAAATCAATAGATTTTAAACCTTAAGGTTTTCCAAATAATTTCTAGGGTTTGAAAAATTAAGATTAAAGTTCAACAAAATTTTAATTAGAACTTACTAATTAAAATTTAGGGTTTATAAATAATTAGGGTTTTCTAAAAATTTATTTAGGGTTTCCAGAATTTTAATTAGGGTTTAACTAATTAATCACTTAATACACAACATAAAACATATAACGCAGTTATATAACAGTCTTAAACTCAGTTGAATTTCCAATTAAGGTTTCCCCCAGTAAAATTTGGGTTTAATCAATTAATTAAAGGGTTTTGAAATTAAACACCATAATTGACCAATCATCATCAATACCTACATACAGTATATATTTATAGCACTGAAAAATTAAAATATAATTAATATTACATTGTTATTCTCATTCCTTGACAATAATCCAAAGTTAGGGTTTGGATTCTATATCTGATTTATTCTTCATATTTAACCTTAATAATTAAGGTACAATAATTAACTTAATAATCTGCACTAAAATTCATATAATAAAATAATTGCTATAATTATTCAAAAAAATCACTCCATATATTATTTAAATAATATATGAATATATTTTCATGGAAAATAGTGAATAAAAACATTTCCATTATAAATTACATATTATAAGAATATACTTTATAAAAATCAATAATTCTAAAATAACTTTATTTGTAAATATTTATGTAATAAATATATTTTTATTTACCACATAATTATATATACACATTATCTTGTATAAATCTTTATCCTTAAATAAAAAAAAAATTATACACAAAATTTCTGATTTATTTATATAAAAAATATCGGGTTGTTACACTGACAAGAAGTTATAAGGCATAGATTTGTCAGTCGTGTTAGTGTTTGATGTTGTTGTATTAAACTTGTAGCCTGTTGTATGAACTTGAGGTCCATGGTTTTACTTTCCACAAAAAGAGTTTATATCGAGTGTAATTAATGGTCAAAGTAGACCATTTGATCACGGATGCATTTTCTGGGACCAAAATTTGAACAAAATTTCTGACAGCCTTTGACCGTCTTATAACTTATGATTCTGTTGTTATTGAACTGATTTGTTGTTGTAATGATGTTCCTTGACATAAGGACTATATATTTAAACCTTAAGATGACTTAAATGAAGACCATAACCGTGTGAAAAGTGGTCTGGAAAGTGTCTAGTCGACACTGTCTGGGTTTTTAGGCTACCCAAAAAATCCAGATGTGATCTGACAAGGACTTTGAGACACTGGATCTATTTGTTTGATTGTTGTATGACCAAGATGTTAGTTGATAATTATAGTGTTACAAACACACTACCAAAGTAGTGTCTTAGAAAGTCCAGAACATATATGGATTGATAGATAATGTTGGTCAAACCGAGCACCTGGAACATGAAGCTGTCAGTGTTCTTGAGCTCAAGAACACCAACAACGACGGTTACTGTCGCTAAAGGCCTTTAGCGACGGTTTTATTATTTTTTAATTTCTGAATATTCCGAAAATTATTTAAAAATAGAAATAAATTATGAAAATTATTAAAAATGGTATTAAATTATAAAAAATAATTTTTGACTAATTGAAATATTTTTCTTTAATATTTATAATTATTTAAATATTAAAGTTATTTAATTTATTTAATTAGTGTATTAAATAAATTAGAGGAAAATGATTTAATATTATGAAAAAATATTTTAAATAAGAATAATGCATTTAAAAATATTTTGAGTTATAAAATGTAACTTTTAATATTTTTGAAGAATTTTTATTAATAAATTAATATTAATGATATTAGATTTATTTAATTGATAAATTAAATAAATAAGATACAAATGATTTTATTAATTTAAAAATCATTTTAAATGAGAATAAAGTGTTAGAAAATATTTTGAATTATAAAATATATTTTTTAATATTTTTGGAGAATTTTCATTAATAAATTAATATTAATGATATTAGATTTATTTAATTGTTATATTAAATAAATGAATTAAAAATAGTTTTATTGATTTAAAAATTAATTAAAAATGAGAAAAATAATTTAAAAATATTTTAAGTTATAATAAATGACTTTTAATATTTTGATAATAATTTCATTAATATTTTAATATTAATGGTGATGATTTAAAAATAATTTTTAATTACTTTAAAAATCATTTAAGTAGAATATTAATGATTGAAAAATATTTTAAGTTATTAATAATAACTTTAATATTTTGACAAGTATGTTATTAATATTTTTATACTATTAAATATTAATAATGATAAGATTATTTGATAATTAAATTATTTAAAAATGATTTAAGTGTTTGAAAAATTATTATAAATTATAATAATTGTTTATAAATTATTAAAAGCTTCCGAAATTTTTTGTTAATGATAATTGAGTTATCTAAAATAATATTGAAGCTTAGAGACCAAGTTTAATTAACAATCAATGTGTTAATTGTCAGATAGGGTGACCAGAGCACTGGGATGAGACCGAAGTCCAACCAGACCAAACTAGTTAGACTTGTTAAGTATTTTTATAGGTTATAAACACTGATGTGACTATGTGGTAATGTGTCTAGGAGAAGATTGACTGTGAATTATAGTGTTGTGTATTATAAATTATTGTGCTAATTGTGAGACCGATATTATTGGTTATAGGTCTTACGAACGCAGATAAGTATATTGTGTAGCTGTAAACAGCGGAAGAGGCAAGTTTCCTAACTCAACCTTGAGTTATATTCATTCAATTATTATAGTGGTTAATTTTTGCTAATTATACCACGTCTAGGGATTTATTGTTTATTATTCGCAGTTAGTGCATGTTTAATAATTCAAATTAAATTACTGATTTGGAGAATATTCATTTGTAGAATAACTGTTATTGGATATTCATATTCGTAGAAGATAGAATTGACAGTACAGATAATTCCTGTTTATTGTCAAATTATGTTGAGAAATGTCTTAGCTAATTATTCTAGCTAGACGAACATTTGTTAAAACTTGATAAATTCGAAAAGAGAATTCAATTGTTATTGATAGATCGATGCCAATTATTTTGGCTAGATCGATAAGTAAATAGAAATTGAAATCATTGAATTTCTTTGTTAAATCAAATCTTGATTCTGAGACTGAGAAGAACAACCTTTTATATAAAGAGAATATTTTTAAGTCGTATATTCGACCATTGCGCGCGACCTAAGTATTATGCATAATATATGGTACAAGGAGTTGGTCGGCTCTAAGTACTTGCAGAGGGATATGATTTAATCTTTATAGTTATCTAATACACCTGCATCTATGTCAAAGTAAAACTTTAATATATACCTGAGAAGAGAAGTTCAAGATCCAACGGATCGCTCAGCATAAATCTGGAAAACATTCCACTTTGCTATTTCGTAGAATTAATTCTTAATTATTCATTTGAATATCGTAGAAAACCTTGAAAGCGTTGTATACTCTTTCATTATTAAATTATTATTGCGTAGAATGTGACAAGGCTTGATATTGATTTCTATACCTTTATCGTATGTCTTAACTTGCGGGGCAAACTTGTTGCTCACCCTTGCTAAATAAAACTTTTCAGCTAGGGACGGAGTTACAGAAGGTACTGCGAAGAAGAACAAAGAAAAAGGCATAGTTATAAATTAGTATAATGAATATTATTATTATTATGTTGTTTTGTAAACCCTTTTTGTATATCTAAGGGGTATGTTTGAAATTTTAAGGTTAGCAGAGCTGAGACTTATGCATTAACAACTTATATTAATGAGTTATGTATTCCTATTTATATTTAAATGGGTAGTTAGATGTTATTATATTGTGGATCATGAACACCAAACTCGGGGGTTAGGTAACCCGGATTTGGGGGCGTCACAAGTCTTCTATTTATCCTGCGTCCTCTTCTCCATTTGCTTGTACTCCTTGTTACTTAGTTGTAGTTACTTAACTTGTTCCATTTTTGTGGATTGAGTCTATATTGTGAATAACATTTCTATCGCTTCATTCTGTAATTTAACTTCTAACTATGTTCTTGCCATCTCCGTTATTAACTCATTATGAGTCGTTAACATCGATAGCTTTCGCTACCCTTCCTACTAAACGTGTCGGCTACTACGTTTACCTTCCCTGAATGATATAAGATATCACAGTTCTCCTCTACTGCATATTCAACTCCTTCTATGTGAAGATATATTTCAGACTCTTAGAGTCCGTATATATCTCATACTTCTCCCCATATAAATACTATCTTCAGATATTTTTTTTTTCAAAAACTACAACTGCCAATTCTAGATCATAAGTAGGATAAACCTCCTCATAATCCTTTAACTGGCGTGATGCATACACAATGACCATGCCATACTACAAGAGCACGCAATCTCGTCATCTATGCGAAGCATCGAGATACACTACAAAATTTCTCGTATCATCTGATAAGGATAATACAGGTGCTTTACTTAACCTTCCTTTTAGCTCCTGAAAACTATTTTCTCATTTCTCATTCCCAATGTACTTATTAATAACATAAATGTATATCTTTTAAGCTAACATTCACACATAGTGTATTCTGTATCCAACTTCTCCCTCCGTAGTGTTTCTCACACTATCTTCAGATGTTCAACATGATCTTCTGACGTCTTGAAATAGACTAGAATATCACCAATGATCATTACGACACCCTCGTCCAAATATTATTCGAACACTCTGTGACGCTAATGATACTTTCAACCATAGCATCTCGCAAGAGTACCTATCAATTTGCCACCTTCTTCCATATTTTTTAACGATGATACCCCGTACCTAAATCTATATTAGAAAAATTCTTTGCCCCTCTTCAACTGATCAAATAGATCATCGATCCTGGGCCATGGGTATTCATTCTTAACCACTAACTTACTCCTGTTACGATAGTCGATACGCAACCGTAACGACTCATCCTCTTCCTTAACATCCTCCTAACTTGCGTCAAGGTTAGATAACAAGAATGTCACGGTGTTTTATTACCGTAAATTACTACCTTGGATTTTTTGAAAAATTGAAGATTTACACTTTTCTTATAACTATTTATTATAGCTCTATGGTTACTCAACCCGCTTATACTGAGAATTACTTTAAATTCTCCCAACTTTATCGGTACTTATCTACCGATACTTGCTTACCTTTATTATTCATGAAACCATTTCCACGAATATTATTAACGAAAGTTATTTCCTCCTCCTCTACCTTAATGTTTATAGATACTTATACTCCCTTCCAGACAGACTCCTAGATGAGTCTTTCCACATGTTTTACACACTTTGATCTTATGCTTAGGATCCCCTTATCCCACTCCAGTATTCTCAAAGTCAAAATTTCTTTCTTTTTGGTATACTGCCACTGGCTCTGCCTTGGTTCCTCCCTCTCCCTTGCTCTTATTCTTCCTCTCTTTGTGGTATTGAGTCAATGCCTCACTACCGCCTTTTGCTATAATCACCTTCTCCAGAATGGTCCCATAGAAAACCCTCTGGAACACCGAAATCCTACTATAGAGCCAGGGTTTTCGGCCCTGCTCAAACCTACGAGCCTTCCTCTCCTCTGTGTCCACTTGATATGGAGCAAACCTTGCCAATTCATTAAATTTGGTTGCGTACTAGGGAACCGTCATGTCCCCTAGTTTAAGTTCTAGGTACCTAATCTCCATCCTACCCTGTATACTTTTAGGGAAATAATTCTCAAAGAAAGCCTTCTTGAATTGTTCCCATGTTACCGCATCTGTTCTAGCCCCACCCTGGTGAGCCTCCCACCTAAGGTTGGCTTCCCCTTTTGTCATGCAAGCCGTAAAAGAAATCTTTTGTGCCTCACCTACATTTGTAATAACAAAACGTCTTCTCTATTTCCTTTACCCATGTCTGGGCTTTTAATGGGTCCGTCGTTCCTTTGAACTTCGGCGGACCTACTCTTTTAAGCTCTTTAAAGATAGTCATTCTAGCTAACCTAGGTTTCGCGGGTATTCTACCCCCGGTTTGGTTAAATACAGTCGTTAATTAACGAACTCTTGCATAGGGTTGTTTTGACCCCCTTGATTATTATTATGTGATTCCGCTTCTTGATTATGTTGTTTCCTCCTTTGGCGACATTTTCAAATAAAATTTCATTATTATCTATTTACTTACTTCCTTATTATTCACCACATACCAACTCATACCATAACAAAGCATATTAAATGAAAACTTTATTATATTCATATGCTTCTTCATAGTTTAAAACTATTTATAATTTGCTTTCATAGCTAAAAGCTATTACATTTATATCCCGCAATTGAACTTCACAAAAGTTGGGATTTACAAAAAGACTACCCTATTATACAAAAGAGGGTTTTACGTCACTACACACATATTTATAACTCTAGACTTCTAATAATACATAACAACGTCCTCGTGTTTCTCATTCGCAATCATTGCTACAGTATCATAACTAATCATATGACGATTTTGTCCTGACTCAATGGAATAACAAGCAGCTTTTAGCTTGAAATCCTTATGAGCACTCTCATGGATGTAAGACATCCGTGCTATCTTCTAATCCTTCTCCCCCAGTTCCCTATGAAGCTCATCGGCCTCTTCCTTATAGTCCCTAGCCTGCTCTGTCATAAGCACCTACTTATCGTGCTCTGACTCAAAATTTGCTTCTGCAGACATCTTAGCTTCATGGAGATAACTAATCTCTTCACTCTAATTCTGTACAACTGTACTCAGTTGCACATTCTTGTCAAGCTCTGCCAGATACAATGCTCTCATTGCATCTGGAGGTGATGACTCTAGCGTAGGTACCACCGCAGTAACCGATGTTACCTCTCTTTCTTCCTCCTCCTCATCGCTCATCATACCAAGGTATGATGATATATCCATATCTCCCTCGGAGTAGTCTTCCTTAGAAAAGTACTCCACTGTCTCCGATTCCTCTAAAATCACTAATGGTACCTCCGCCACTGGCATGGGTACAGGCTCTACTCTGTTCATAATTTCTTCGCTCACCGCGTGTATATCTCTATACATCAAGCTATCGATCGACATCCTATAATAACACATAACATGTTGATTAGTACATAACACACAATAGTATAAGCACAAATCACATTTAATTTATTTAGGGTTACTTTTCATCTTTTAAATCTTTCAGTACTGAGTTTCCTCAATACCTTATTAACTCATTCGACTTAAGTAAAGCTCAAGTTTACTTTCTTTGGACTTCTCTTCCTTAACGAAGTTATTAGCCTAAGGTTCTTCCCCCCCTTAAATTTTATAACCTAATGCTTTGATACCAAACTGTGACGCCCCCAAATCTGGGTCTCTTCCAACCCGACATATGGTGCTCCACGGTGCTATAGTTCACACAAACATTCAATTGAAACGCCTCAAAATAACGAATATGTCTTATATATATTCCAAATAATATTACCATTCCCCAGGTTCTTTATAACCGTTACATCTGTTCTTGTCATAATATCAAATATTATCATTACAAACCTATACTATTACATAGGTAATCTACAGGTTCACCTTAGCCTTTCCTTTATCCTTGTCGAATCCTTCGGTCCATTTGGTCTAAGCTGTATTCATATGGTTCAAGCAAGAGTGAGCATAACAAGCTCAGCAAGTACAACAATTTCATTTTAAAAAGCATGCTTGAAACATAGGAATCGTATATCTTCAGTAACTGGATAATAGTTACGAAGTACTATCAATAACTTAAAATAGCATTCATTTTCCTTCAAAACATTTTACCATAACAATATTCAGTAAAACACCAAATCTGGTCCAAGACTATGAGCGTTTCATAACTTCTTTGAAAAGGATAACCCGGAACAAAGTCCATAAGTTCGGCATAACTTACGAGCACTTCTAGGTGATCAGCCTATAGTACTCTATGTTGATCAACACTACATTCATTAAACGTGTATACGTTTAAGTTGTGGCAACCTCGTGTGCCCATCGAATACTCGATGTAAATATATTTGTTTATTTATATTCAGGCTTACCTTGAATCCGTACCAAATAATTGGCGTAGGATAGCGTTATCAGTTCTATATTGAAAGACTTATAAATATTTCAATCAATCTATTAATATTAGTCTAGCCGAGTTAAGACTGACATCGACTCTTTCTTTAAAACCATACATGCATCTCATAACTCGAATCGTTTGAAAAACCTGGCTAACACGAAGGTTAGACAAGCGTTTAAGAAAAATTTGCCTTCAGCGTCTGCTACAGTATATTTACTTTTCCTTTTGAGTCTTTACGGTCTCTACAACACATAATCACATAACATACTACATTAGGTTATGAATGAACATACATGGTTCCTAAAGAATCTTACCATTCTTCTCAATCTAATCCTATATTAGAGTTGTTATTATTGGTTCCGGCTTGCCGTCGTTCTTTATATCATTCTTACCAACTTCGTTCTTTTCTATAACTTAACTGAAATTATTTTAGTAATACAACTCGGTTCGAGTTAATTATCATTCCTCACGGCTTACTAACATCCTTACGCTATTAATCGACACTTAATTGTCATTGGCTAAGTACACTTATTGTACACCGTTCTCGTTTACATTCAATTAACTATTTTTAACTCTAAGTGATCATACTTGAGGTTTAATTATGACTTAACAAGGTTTTATTAAGTCCTTTAGTTCATTTCTAAACAATTTCCATTCAGGCTCTACTTGTAACCATTCTTTACTATCTAGGTTTTAAGGCTGGCGCTGCGACGCCAGTGTTCCTTTGTTATGTCGCGCTGCGACGTCACCATTAGGGCTTAGAGACCAGACTCGGCACTGTGGCGTGAGTCCTTTTGTTATAAGCCGTGCTGCGGCGTGAGTTTCCAGGGACTGAGGCTTGCTTTGGCACTGCGGCACCGACTATTTGGCTTGGAGTCGCGCCGCGGTGCGGACTTTGTGCCCCAGACAATTTTGATAGATTTTTGACTTTGTGAGATTCCCGGGCTCGTAACTTCTTCGTTATAAGTCCGAATTGGCTCGTTCAAGAGCCTACAGTTCACAAATCATATACTCTATGTGGTCATGCAAAAATTTTATCTATTTGACTTCGTTAATTAAAAATTCACCTATTAGTCCATTTTTAACGAAAACAATAAACGTTCGTGAACGTTCAACGTTCGTGAACGTTCAACGCTTGTTTCTTCGTTCTAAGTCAAAATTCGGCTATTTTTGAGTCTGCAACTCTATAATGCCAAATAAGACTTGTCTCCATTGAAAACCAACGTTTCCAAGCTCAATATCAAAATTCGACTTCCCTTCCGAGAATTTCACGAATTCGACGATTATCGTCCAATCGTGTGAATTCTGGCAAAATTTCGTTACTTAAGATTTGTTCATCGTTCTAAATGAATTCAATCCATTATATAGACATCTCCACCTACATATTACAACATCTTATTTTCATGTGAAATCGTTATATGTTCTTCATGAACTTATTTACTTATTAAAGTATAACATACTTGATTTCATTACTTATGACTTATTAATGATTTAAGTCCTTTAATCACTATTCTTACATCTCATTAATCATACTAACTTCTTAAAGTAAATATATGACAAGTTCATCATTGTTCTTCATAAGTTCATAACTTATTTAGGTTTGAATTACTCATTCGTGACTTACACGGCTTAAGTTCATTAAGTTGTTCATTCTCTTCATTTCTTAGCATACAAATCCTACCACTACCCACTTCTCTAGCAATGGAAGAAAAGAGAAACATGGTTCAAGATTGCTTACCCTTTGATGATCACTTGCTAAACCTTAATCTCCTTCTTGCTTCTTTGAATTAACAAAGGCTAACTTCTAGCTTTTCTAGCTTTTTCTCTTAAGTAAATAAGCTCTCAACTTATAATGTATAAGGTGTTGGATGAAATAAACAGCCAACAAATGAAATGCAAGCTTGCTATTTATAGGAAATCCTAAGTGAGGGCATAATGGTCATTAAGCCACTTCCACCTCCTTAATTCACCTCCTTACTATTCATTACTTTGTCCCTAAGTAAACTTGGCCTCCACACTTTTTTTTGCTTGGCCATCACAATACTTGCTCACCACTTATCTTAGCCATTAAGCTTACTTGATTACCACAACACTTGGTCATTAAGTCTACTTGCTCATCACTTAAGCACTTTGTTTGCTCACCACACTTACTTAGCCTTTAAGTTTGCTTGCTCCCTACTTTGGATCATCCATGGTTTGCCCCATGGGTTTAAACCAACCCATAACCCCTTGGTTCTTACTTTGGACTTTAGCTTAATTAACTTAGCTTAATCATTTGGGCTTATATTAATTTACTTTGGGCTTCACATTACAAATACTTGTGCTTGAACCTTAAATACCATTGGGCTTATTTATTAATTCATATTAGACTTGTACATCCCACATAATCCACAATTCCATTCACAAATGGCTTAAAGCCTTAGGACGTATTATATACGTATTATTATCGTATTCTAACTCGTATACCAATTCATGATATACGATATACCATCGTTCATACATACTCGTATAATACTTCGTACAATACCTACATATTATACGATCATTGCTTAATTCATTGTACTCGCTTTAAATTCCTTCTCGGAAGTCACTTTTCCTAAACGTTAGGTTTTAAGTTCGCAGGCGAAAAACTGCGTTTTCCATAACTAAAATATTATTAGATTTTCTATCTCACCTTGATATTCTATCATTACGTATTTTTCGAAAGTTCAAAAATAAATCCCGAGCAGAAATGCGTGAATAGTGTTTTTCGAAAAATTTCTCGAAAAGCTTTTATTTTCGTCTTGGAAATTCAAACACTTTAATTCTACCATGTAGCCAAAATCCTACGATGTTCTGACATGTCTAGGTCATCAAACGAACTTCAATTAGCTTACTCCCATAAATAATCAATTAATTTCATTTAATCCACATAATCAAATAAAAATTTAATTCTCAAAAATCTGATTTTTTTGGGGCGTTACAATTGGCTTCTACTTCATTACACATTAATTCATGAGTAAGATACAGGAATCCCAAAGCTTGTCCAGAAGAACATAGACAGAGATTTAGAACACTTGCCTTCAACGTCTTCTACAATTACTACACTTTCCTTTTTAGTCTTTAAGGATTCTACAATACATAAGTACATAATATACCACATTAGGTTATGAACAATCAAGTATGGTCATTAATCTATCTTACCCTTCTTCTTAATCTAATCATTCATTAGATTGGTTAACACGTTACAATTTATCGTATTACTTTGTATTTACGTTCAAGTAATTTTCGTCAACCTTTAGTTGTAATTCTTAAGGTTATATTCATCCTTAAGGATGTTACTTCAAGTTAATTAAAGTTATAATTTACTTTCAATCAACTTCCATATGCATTACATTCATTACTCACTGTCCTTTCTCTAGTATTGGCGCTGCGGCGCCAGTTTTCCTAATAAGGCTCGCGCTGCGACGCGAGTTCACAGTGTCTAAGTCTCGGCCTCGGCGCTGCGGCACCATTCTTCCTACTCTGTGCCGCGCTGCGGCGCCACTTCCCAGTGTGAAAGGGTTGGTCTTGGCGCTGCAGCGCCAACCTTAGAAACTTGGGCGGCGCTGCGACGCCGGTCCTATGCCTCAGAAAATTTTCACAGTTTATTTATTCTGCAATTTTTGCGACCTCGTAACTTACTCATTATAAGTCGAAATTGGCTCGTTCAAAAGTTGTTAGCTCACATTTGTGAATTCTTTATTGAGCGTTCAATTTTTTCGGCCTCATAACCTTTAGTTATAATTCTTTATTGAGCGTTCGTTAAACGTTCGTGAACGTTCAAAGCTCGTTTCTTCGTTTTAAGTCAGAATTTGACCATTTTTGAGTCTGCAACTCTAAAATGCAAACTTAGACTATTCTCCATCAAAAACCAATGTTTTTGAATTAAATGGTGACTTTTGTCTTTCATTCTGAGAATTTCACGATTTCGACGATTATCGTCTAATCTCGTAAATTTCGCCATAACTTCGTTACTTGATATTTTTAAACCATTCAAAATGGATTCATTCCATATATCTATCAACCTAACCAAACATATTTCATCTAATCCTGTACACAATGGTTTTAAACTTGTCCATCAACAACAATTATGACAATTCTTCAATGTTCTTCATTAGTTCATAACTTCTCTGATTATGATTCACTTGTAACATGTCTTATGAAGGTTTAAGTCCTCTAATAGCCATCCTTGTTCCTCCTTATGATACATGCTCCACCAATATCCACATCTCTATAAAACTATAATTGAAGAGATGAAGATTAATAGTCTAGGATTCCTTAGCTTTAATGTTCTTAACTTTCTTTCTTCTTCTTTACTTCTTAAATTAGAAAAGTGTAGCTCTTCTCACTTTTTTCTCAATATAATCTAAGATGTTGGTGGAAATGAACAAGGCAACAAATGGCAATCCTAGCTCTCTATTTATAGGATTTCCAAGGTAAGGGCATAAGGGTCTTTTAGGCTATTCCACCTCTATACTTTCACCTCTTTACTATTCATTTCTTGTTCCCTACAACACTTATCCTTTGCTTGGCCACCAAGTGGCCAGCCATGACTCACCTATGGGGCCCACATGGGTTGCCCCATGGGTTTTGCTAACCCGGTTATCCATCGGTTTGATCCACGGGTCCGGTTCTTGGTTTGGGCTTTAGGTTTAATTACTTTGGGCCTAACATTGGGCTTGCATTATTACTGTTTGGGCCTTAACAAGTTTGCACTTGGGCTTGCCCAATTCCTACACAAATCCAACAAGTGCATTATAATTGGCTTAATGCTTATAATGTATAATCCTCGTATTCTTTACGTATACTAGTTTGTATAATCATTCGTTATATACACTATACTATCTTTTGTATGTACTAGTATGATACTTCGTATCATACTCATATTCATTGCTTCGTATAATACTTGCTTATTATATGATCATCATTTATTCAATCTTTACTTTCCTTAACATTCTTAAACTTTGTACGCAGGCAAAAAACTGCGTTTGTCATAACTGAAATATTATTACGTAATCCATCCTTCCTTATCATTCTATCATTACGCATTTCTCAAAATTTCAAAAATAATTTCCGAGCAGAAATGGATGAATAGTATTTTTTCAGAAAATTTCACGAAAAGCTTTTATTTTCGTCTTGAAAATTCAAACACCTTAATTCTACCACGTAGCCAGGATACTATAATATTACAACACATTTAGGTTATAGCACAACCTTCATCTTGCTTACTCAATATAATAACATATATTATAATTTTATTCATTATTTAATCAAATAAAATTATTTTTCAAATAATCTGATTTTCTCGGTCGTTACATTCTCTCCCCCCGCCTTTATAAGGATTATGTCCCCAGAATCTCGCTATAAATTAAACAAATAACTGAGGGTAATTCTTCTTCATCTTTTCTTCAAGTTCCCACGTTGCTTCTTCGGTATCGTGGTTTCTCCATAACACCTTCACCGAAGGTATAACTTTATTCCTCAAAACTTGCTCTTTTCTATCAACAATTTGAATAGGCATTTCTTCATACGTCAAGTCCTTCTCAATATGAATAGGCTCATATTCTATTACGTGCTTATAATCTGGCTTATAAGGACGTAACACAGAGACATGAAACATATTGTGTATTCACTCTAGGTCTATAGGTAATGCTACCACGTAAGCTACCTCTCCTACCCTTTTTAATATCTCAAAAGGTCCTATAAACTTTGGGCTTAACTTTCCTTTCTTTCCAAAGCGTATCTTTCCTTTCCAGAGAGATACCTTTAAAAATACGTACAAGCCTACTTCAAACTCTCTGTTCATTCGATGTGAATCTGCATACTTCTTATGTTTGTCTTGAGCTGCTACCAGATGCATTCGTATTAACTTAACTATATTCGTTATTTGCTGCACCAATTCGGGTCCTAGCATTCGGCGTTCTCCTACTTCGTCCCAACACAATGATGTTCTGTACTTCCTTTTGTATAAATCTTCATAAGGCGGCATGCATATGCTCGCATGATAACTGTTGCTATATGCAAACTCTACTAGCGGTAGATGATCATCCCAACTACCTTTGAAATCCATAACTCAAGATCTCAGCATATCTTCCAGCGTCTGAATTGTCCTTTCGCTTTACCCATCAGTTTGTGGATGATAAGCCATACTTAACTTCAACTGCATTCTCATCTGTTCTTGTAGACTTCTCCAAAAGTTTGATGCGAATCGTGGATCACGATCTGACACTATCAAAATTGGTACTCCATGTCTGAAAATAATTTCCTTAACATAAAGTTTAGCTAACTGATCTAAGTTAAACTTAACTCTTTTGGGCAAAAAGTGAACCGACTTCATCAACCGGTCATCTATTACCCAAATTGCGTCATACCCTTTCTGAGTAATTGAAAGTCCCACCACAAAGTCCATCATGATATGCTCCCACTTCCATTCTGGAATCTCTAATGACTGTATTGTTGATGTTCGGCCTTAACCTTTTGACATGTTAAGCACCTACTCACATATTTTGCTATCTCTCTCTTTATATTCGGCCACTAAAAACTCTATCGAAGGTCTTGATACATCTTAGTACTACTAGGATGAATCGAGTACCTCGAACTATGAGCCTTTTATAACACTTCCTCCTTTAATTCTGTTTCATCCGGAACCCAAATTCTTCCTTTAAATCTCAATAATCCCTGATTATACAGACTATACTTTAGTTCTTTTTCATCGGCTAACCTATTCTTCATTTGGTCACACTCATCATTTCTGAGTTGTACCTCCTTGACTCTCTCTACAATGGTAAATCGAATCTCTGTTGTAAATAATCTTTGATCCGACTCATTCGGTAACCCCACTTCTAACTCCATTCTAGCCATCTCTGTTATTAACTCAGTTTGAGTCATTAACATAGACAACTTTTCCTGACCCTTCCACTCAAGGCGTTGACCACTACATTAGTTTTTCCTGGGTGATACAGGATATCGTAATCGTAATCCTTTATCAACTCCAGCCATCACCTTTGTCTCATATTCAAATCCTTTTGTGTGAAGATATATTTTAGACTCTTATGGTCCGTGTATATCTCACATTTCTCTCCATATAAGTAACGCCTCCATATCTTTAAGGTAAAAACTACCGCGGCCAGTTCCAGATCATGAGTAGGATAAACTTTCTCATAATCCTTTAATTGTTGTGATGCATACGCAATGACCTTGCCATGCTGCATGAGCACGCAACGAAGTCCTCTATGCGACGCATCGCTATAAACTATAAAATTCCCTGTATCATCGGGTAAAGACAATATAGGTGCTTCACTCAAACTTTTTTTTAGTTCTTGAAAATTATCTTCACTCTTCTCAGTCCACACGTACTTCACTGTCTTCCTTGTCAAATTAGTCAACGGAGTAGCTATCTTAGAAAAATCTTGGATAAATCTTCGATAGTATCCTGCTAACCCTAGGAAACTTTGTACCTCAGTCGGTGTTTTCGGCTGTTCCCAATTCATCACTGCTTCCACCTTTGCCGGGTCTATTGAAATTCCATCGCGGTCGATAACATGTCCTAAAAACTGCAACCTTTCTAGCCAAAATTCACACTTAGTGAATTTTGCATATAACTTCTTCTTCCTTAGTGTCTCTACCACTAATCTTAGGTGTTCAGCGTGATCTTCTGGCGTCTTAGAATAGACTAGAATATCATCGATAAACACTACGACGAACTTGTCCAAATATTATTTGAACACTTTGTTTATCATATCCATAAATACAGCTGGTGCATTTATCAACACAAACGACATCACCAGAAACTCGTAATGGCCGTAATGAGTCCTGAATGCCGTCTTAGGTACATTCTCCTTTCTAACCTTCAACTGATGATACCCCGTTCGCAAATTTATTTTAGAAAAGTATTTTGCCCCTTTCAACTGATCAAAGAGATCATCGATCCTGGGCAATGGGTATGTATTCTATATCGTTAACTTGTTCAACTCTCGGTAGTCGATACAAAGTCTCAACGATCTGTCCTTCTTCTTCACAAATAGTACCGGTGCTCCCCACGACGAAACACTTGGTTGAATGTACTTTCTATCAACCAGTTCTTGTAATTGAACCATCAACTCCTTTATTTCTACTGGCACCATACGATATGGTGCCCTTAAAACTGGTGTCGCTCCTAGCACAATATCTATTACAAATTTGGTCTCCCTATCCGGTGGAAGACTCGATAATTCGCTTGGAAATGCATCCACGAATTCTTTAACTATAGGTATTTATTCCATCGTTGCTCCCACTCTTTGGGTATCAACAACATGACACAAATAACCTACACATCCCTTCCTCAACAATTTCCAAGTTTGTGTCATGGTAAGATAACACGAATGTCCCGACGATTTATTATCGTAAAACACTACATGAGGCTGACTCAACGTTCTAATGTTTACACATATCTTTTGACAATCTATAATTGCGCCATGGTTAAACAACCAATCCATCCCGAGAATTACATCAAATTCTCCCTACTTTATCTGTATCAAATCTATCGATAATTTATAACCTCGTATTTCTACACAATAACTCCTATGGATATCTTCAACAGAAATTATTTTTTCATTTTCTACCTTGATATTCAAAGGTACATGCAATCTTTCGGGAAGTAATCCTAATCGTCTAGCAAAATCACATGCTATGAAAGAACAAGTAGCACCCGAATCAAAAAACACATAAGCATTTATATCGTTGATTGGGATAACACCTGTAACTACATCCCCTGATGCAACTGCATCTTGGATGGTCATGTTAAAGGTGCGGGTCATCGGCCTACTCGTCTGAGTTGGACCACTAATAGCTAACTTATAACTATTAGTACCCTTATTCCTCTCCGCCCCCTTCTTTAGGTAATTCTTTGCCATGTGATCAGTTGATCCACACACGAAGCATCCATGGTTCTTGTAACGCCCCCAAATTCAGGTACTTGAAACCCAAACTCAGTGCTTTACGATACCATTTCTGTGAGCGAAATAATACTAATAATAATAACAATGATATAAATATCAATCTTAATTTACATCTATCAGAGTCTAATTCCAAGTACGCAACCTTTACTATAATTCCTTACATGATAGTTAATACATATCATTGTCTTAATACAGTTTAACTATTATAAAAGATACCATTAAACATATTCTGTTTGCTTTCCTTTTCACTTGATCTTGTCTGAACCTTCGGGTTGATCATGCCTAGCTGAAAACATTTAAATTTAAAGCAAGAATGAGCATTTGAGTGCCCAGTAAGTAATAACAATTATAAATATAATTAGCTGAAAGAATTAAATATTTTCTTTGTACCTCACTTCTACAACAAATCTATAGTTGTGAAGTAAACTGAACCGATAATAATAACATAACAATTCTATCTCAAATTTTTGAAACTACGTAATGACTATATATGGGGTTTAGTTGACATACTATGAACATTGTTTTCAATTTTCGAATAGGTTTAGCAGAACTTCATCCGAAAACCGTCATAACTTACGGGCGCGAGGGTGTACATCCCATTCAATACTACATTACATGAACGATGTTATCGTTCACTCTGTCCGCCTTGGACGCATAAAAGTTTTCCCGTGATCGGGATGTTCATACTTAGTCTGGAATCCTAACCAAAACAATTTGATTGGATACAAAAAGATTTTTATCAATTTCAACGATATTTCGAAATCTGTGTCTAGCTGGTCAATTAGCTTAGATGTGTATATATATATATATATATATATATATATATATATATATATATCAACATGTGATTAAATACAATAATTATCCAAGTGGGGACACTTATATAATCATATATAGAAATTAACGAACAGAATATATATATATATATATATATATATATATATATATATATATATATATATATATATATCTGAATTACCATATACTAACATGTTGATAAACAATGATCAGATATAGAATATATCACAATAGGTTTAATAATATAGTATAATAATAATATAATTCTGAAACTTCTTACTCATGTCCATTATATAAAGAAAATGCAAAGGTAAAATACTTGCCTGGTCTGCTGCTTACAATACACAACTTAGTTTTATCTTTTATATCACAACCTATCATTCATAAAATCATTTTACTGATTAAAACAACATACTATAACATATAGCACTGCTTATTGCAGTCAGCACGTAACCTAATCACATTGTCACACATATTCAACAATCATTAAATCACAAATAAACATTAATACAGTCAAAATATCTAAGTCCAGATCAATTTCTGAAACATGTCGGTGTACCGACAGCTTTATCGGGTAATTATCGAGTCTAAGACTCTATCTTGTAGTTCAATATCTGTAAGTATCGGTCATATTATTCTTAAATGACTTATAATATTTTTTAAACATTTATTATAATTTATCATGATTTTTCAAACACCAGAATTATTATTAAATGATTTAAATATTAAATACTTCTATTATCATTAATATTTAATTAATATTAAACTATTAATAAAACCAATGCCAAAAATATTAAAGTTATTTATAATAACTCAAAATACTATTAAAGTATTAATATTACCCTTAAATGATTTTTAAAAGAATTAAAATCATTTTTAAGTAATTACCATTAATATTAAAATATTAATGTATTATTTATCAAAATATTAAAAGTCATTATTTATAACTTAAAATATTTTTAATTCATTTATATCCTTTTTAAATAATTTTTAAAGTAATAAAACCATTTTTAAACTATTTATTTAATATAATTATTAAATAAACTTAATATCATTGAATATTAAATTATTAATGAAATTTTTCTTTAAATATCAAAAGTTATAATTTATAACTTAAAATATCTTTAAACACTTTATTTTCATTTAAAATAATTTTTCTAATATAAAAATTATTTTTAAAGAATTTATTTAATATGAGTATTAAATAAATCTAATATCATTAATATTAAAATATTAATATTTTTCATGACAAAATATCAAAAGTTATATTTTATAACTTAAAATATTTTTATAACCATTATATATATTTTTTATATAATTTTTAAATCGTTAATTCTATTTTTCATCATTTATTTAATACATTTATTAAATAACTTAATTATCATTAATATTAATTTATTAATGAAATTTCATCACAAAATATTAAAAATTATAAAATATAACTTAAATTATTTTCTTATACCATAATATAATTTTGAATGATTTTTCATGAATTAAAATTATTTTTAAATAATTTATTTAATACTATAAATAAATAAATTAAATACTTGTAATATTCCAAAAATATTAAATATTTATGAAATATATTCAAAATAATTAAAAACTAATTTTTGGATTTTAAAATAATTTTTAGTAATTTATTTTATATTTTTCATAATTAAAAACTAATTTTTTTCTATTTATTTAATAAAAATAATTAATTTTGAAAATAAACTGTCGCTAAAGGAAACTATAGCTACGAAATTGTCGCTATAGGTGTTCTTGAATGTTCTTCATCAAACCCAGAAATTCATCGACAGTGAGTAGGGTATCTAGTTTGACCACTTATAAAATCCAATACAAAGTGTTTCTTGACTAGAGATCGATTAGATATTGTAGTACTCATGTATCACTATAACTACAAAATGATTATATGGTTAAATCATTAAACAACAAAGAGATTTAATCTCTCAAAAATACTGTCAGACGCTGTTCTTCATTTATGGGTTTTTCAGAAATGAAGAACAGTACAAGGTACCTACTTTAGATCTTCATAACATGCAATACTGGTAACGTTCATGTGATTTAAGACATCTAGATTGTAGGTAGCATGTAATACTACAGATCTAATACAACACATAACCATAACAACAAAACACTAGCAAAGTCTTGATCGGTCAATGGCTGTCAAAAAACTTGTGCATCCGGTTTTTAGGTTTTCCAGAAACGCTTAATCAGTGACGAGTGGTCTACTTTGACCACTCACTCAGATCGATATATTTATGTTATGAAGGGTATAAAGACATGGATCTTGAGTCCATCTAACATACTACAACATGAAGGCAAGAACAAGAACAAAACCACAAAAACTTAATAGATCAAAAGCCTTAAACATCTTGTCAGACACTGGAAAATGATTTCTGGGTTATCCAAAAATCTTCCGGTCATTCTCGGTCAACCGAGTTTGACCACGAATAACATGAAATATATACATCTCCTGACCCTGATTCCAGTTCCAGATTAAAGATATCATCACATAGAACAACTTCAAACATTTAAACAACAAAAACACATAACATACATGAATCTACAAGCCCTGACATTCACTGTCAGACAACAAAATATCTTTTTCCTAGTTTTTGAAAAACTTTAAATCAGAGCTTTTGATGTTATGGATCTAACATCTAGCAACCCAGATCACTTATAGACACTACATAGAACATATTACAACACATAAACATAAATTCTAACAGAAGATCAAGGTTCGAAATTTTAATTAGGGTTTTATACCTTTATGCATCAATTCTTGATTCTGATCTTGTGATTTGTTAATGATAAACGTGGGGCTGTGTTTGGGACTAATATACTACAACATTTCGAAGCTTTTAGAGAGAGAGGGTCAAGGATGAATATGGGTGACCAAATGGGCTAAATGATACAGTTTTCTCTCTTGCCCCTAATATAATTCATGGATGCAATGGATTTGGCTGAGTTGCTGAGATTTCAGTCACATGGGGTTGGTGAGGGTGGTTGAACAACTCCCACTTTGCTAGATTTTACAAGTTAGCTCAAATAATGCAAGAGGGGTAAACTTGTCATTTAGCTTTTCAATTTAATGGCAATATGGTAACTTGTCAAACCCTTAGGGTTTAATCCTAAGGTTAAGCACAAAATTATAGGATTTCTAGGATTTTGCAAATTATGTTAAAATAAAATTTTAGTTTCTTAAAATTTGTAATTTGGGTTTTCTTAATTAGTTTAGGTTTTTAATTATATAAACTTACATATTAGGTTTAAAGACTTACTAATTAGCATTTAAATGACTAAATTAGCAATTAACTTTTCCATTTAGCAATTTGGGTTTTCCATTTGAAAATTAGGGTTTCAAAAATAAGAATTAGGGTTTATAAATATTAATTAGGATTTTCAAAAAAAATTAGGGTTTCCCTAATTTGAGTTAATATCTATAACTCAGATCGTTAATCACATTTTCACGATTACATAACTGCTTAA
Source organism: Panax notoginseng (assembly GCA_016801055.1). NCBI lineage: Eukaryota > Viridiplantae > Streptophyta > Magnoliopsida > Apiales > Araliaceae > Panax > Panax notoginseng. The sequence goes on along the minus strand of CM029017.1, from coordinate 75,138,917 downwards.
CAAATTCATAGAGTCATACATAGCTTTTGAATTAGGGTTTCAAATCAAATAGGGTTTAATTATAATTTAAATATTAGGGTTTCCAATATAAATATTAGGATTTCTAGAATTTCATATTTCTAACTATTAATTAGGGTTTACCTAATTAATCATAGAATTATATAATACACACATAAATCGCATACCACAGTTATATAACACAGTCTTGAATCTCACATATGAATTTTAAAATAGGGTGAAATAAATTAATGCTAGGGTTTTGACCTTAAACACCATAATTGACCAACCATTTTCCGTACACACATACAGTACATAATTATAGCATTGAAAATATAATTAATATTATAATAAATATCATTAATCACATAACATAACTACTAGACATATTTTAAAGTCTCATTTGACTTCAAACTAAGGTTTATCAGTAACATTAAAATTGTTCCATCAAAACTGATCCTCACATTAACCTTACACACATAGCATCCCTAATTATAACACTGACAAATAATAATATAATATTATTATTCTCATTCCTTGATCAAAATCCAAAATTAGGATTTTGGGGTTTCATATCTGATTTTAACTGTCATATATAACATTTTTAATTATTATAATAATTCTAATAAAATAATTATTATAATAATTCTAATAACCATTTCATATATTATTTAAATAATATATTAATCATGTTCTCATAGAAAATAATTAATAAAAATATTTTTACTGTAAAATTAATTATTATATGAATATGATTTATAATGATCAATAATTCTAAAATAAAATTATTTGCAAACATTCATGTAATAAATATATTTTTATTTATTACAATAATTATATAAGCTTTATCTTGTACAAATCCTCATCCTTAAAATAAAAAAAAATTATACGTAAAATTTCTGATTTAATTATATAGAAAATATCGGATTATTACATTCACCCTCCCTTATAAAGATTCCGTCCCCGGAATCACCGTTTTAAAACATATACTAGGGTACATAGCATACATAATCATTACAAGTAGATCTCGATCAAAATTGATCGATCTGATCTTTAACTATTCAGCAAAAAGTTTATCTATCTTATTAAACTGAAATTTGATTTCTAAGAAAACTCAAATTCCTCCTTTAAAATAATTTATAAAATAATTTACCATATATAAGAAAATAATATGTAAGAAAATAAAATTTGTTCTAATAATACCTGGAGTTGCATCCCCGACTGCTATAGTTTCTTGAACAGTCATGTTGAAGACGCTTGCGGTTGATTCTGTTGGTTCGTTTGTTGAAGTTGCTCCCATTGTCGCCAATGTCCTGCTGCTTTTCCTTGCCTCCCTTCTCCTTCTTGTACTGTCTTCCACCTTATACTTCATTGATTCACGCTTAAAACACACAGACTTGTCCTTTATCTCCTTTTCTTTTATCGTATAGGTGACGAAACTGTCTTTTGCCCCTCTATTATCCTAGCTATCGCAAACATTGGTACAGGTCAGTTGATCCTCTAAATCCTGCCAGTACGAACGCCTTGAAGTCTTTGACGTTTGTTGTTCGATTATCTGGCTGATCTTCCCGCTACTGGTATTCCGTTCTGCATAGCTTGATCGTCCATATTCGCAAATAATTCGATATCGGGTCTGGTTGTCTTCCAGCTTTGTTGACAGGTTCTTCTGTCCGTGTATTTCGTTTTCGTCTCCTTGGCGGTATTATCACAATTTATTCTTTATTCTAAGCCTTATCGTATACGTATAATCATATAACACAAAACTTTCTATTCGAATAATCATGTACTCAAAATATTAGATTTTGAAAATTTGATTTTCTGCATTAACCAGTACTCATATAATTAACCACTATCTTTATACCAACTTATTTCATTAATCCAACATAGACTCATATTCATAACACTTGACATACCATAACATATTCTGCTTTAAACATCCGCTATCTCTTTGTGACTCAAAAGTCAGGAATCGATGCCACATTTATATAAAAGTTAAAAATATTACCTTATACAGACCTACCTATCTTATACATAACATAGAATCATACCTATTCACGTAATACTAATACTACTTATCTCTTACGCCTTCACTAATAAATAATTGCTTAGTATTCTATATAGTCCCATTATCCTCGATAATCCATTCACACCTAACTATACCTAGTTCATCCAACTTACCATACATTGTGAGTTTAAGAACTCGCCCTAAACATATGAGTTTAAGAACTCGACATTGATCACATATTCTTTTACTATATTCTACCTATCAGTTATACTATCATTTCTGGGTCCAGTACTATACTTTCCAAAATAACCACCTCATTGAGGTAGCTTTCAATGTGAGCATGTATTTCAGCTATTGGCTTTGATATTGGCTCAGTTAAGGAGGTTGACTTCTACTTTACGATTTGAGGGTATCCTAATCCTTTTCTATCTGACATCTACACACCTAAGTTATTCTGATTAACAACTAATATATACACACAACAAATAATAATTTTATACAAGTTATCTTTTATTTGATTTGACGATGAACTAATTCAATTAATCTCCTTTTTAAACTCTAAATGAGTTAATTGTACTTTCAACGTTTCTCTCTGTTCCAAGGTTATAACCTAAGGTCTACCCCAACTAAGGTTTCTAACCCTAAAGCTCTGATACCATGATGTAACGCCCCCAAATTCAGGTACTTGAAATCCAAACTCAGTGCTTTACGATACCATTTCTGTGAGCGAAATAATATTAATAATAATAACAATGATATAAATATCAATCTTAATTTACATCTATCAGAGTCTAATCCCAAGTACGCAACCTTTACTATAATTCTTTACATGATAATTAATACATATCATTGTCTTAATACAATTTAACTATTATAAAAGATACCATTAAACATATTCTGTTTGCTTTCCTTTTCACTTGATCTTATCTGAACCTTCGGGTTGATCATGCCTAGCTGAAAACTTTTAAATTTAAAGCAAGAATGAGCATTTGAGTGCCCAACAAGTAATAACAATTATAAATATAATTAGCTGAAAGAATTAAATATTTTCTTTATACCTCACTTCTACAACAAATCTATAGTTGTGAAGTAAACTGAACCGATAATAATAACATAACAATTCTATCTCAAATTTTTGAAACTACGTAATGACTATATATGGGGTTTAGTTGACATACTATGAACATTGTTTTCAATTTTCGTATAGGTTTAGCAGAACTTCATCCGCAAACCGTCATAACTTACGGGCGCGAGGGTGTACATCCCATGGGCCCTGCATTGATCAATACTACATTACAAGAATGATGTTATCGTTCACTCTGTCCGCCTTGGGCGCATAAAAGTTTTTCCGTGATCGGGATGTTCATACTTAGTCTGGAATCCTAACCAAAACAATTTGATTGGATACAAAAAGGTTTTTATCATTTTCAACGATATTTCAAAATCTGTGTCTAGCTGGTCAATTAGCTTGGACGTATATATATATATATATATATATATATATATATATATATATATATATATATATATATATATATATCAACATGTGATTAAATATAATGATTATCCAAGTGGGGACACTTTTATAATCATATATAGAAATTAACGAACAGAATATATATATCTGAATTACCATATACTAATATGTTGATAAACAATGATCGGATATAGAATATATCACAGTAGGTTTAATAATATAGCATAATAATAATAATATAATTTTGAAACTTCTTACTCATGTCCATTGCATAAAGGAAATGCAAAGGTAAGATACTTGTCTGGTCTGCTGCTTACAATACGCAATTTAGTTTTATCTTTTATATCATAATCTATCATTCATAAAATCATTTTACTGATTAAAACAACATACTATAACACATAGCACTGCTTATTGCAGTCAGCACGTAACCTAATCACATTGTCACGCATATTCAACAATCATTGAATCACAAACAAACATTAATACAGTCAAAATAACTAAGTCCAGATCAATTTCTGAAACATGTCGGTGTACCGACAGCTTTATCGGGTAATTATCGAGTCTAAGACTCTATCTTGTAGTTCAATATCTGTAAGTATCGGTCATATTATTTTTAAATGACTTATAATAATTTTTAAAAATTTATTATAATTTATCATGAATTTTTAAACACCGGAATCATTATTAAATGATTTAAATATTAAATACTTCTATTTTTATTAATATTTAATTAATATTAAACTATTAATAAAACCAATGCAAAAAATATTAAAGTTATTTATAATAACTCAAAATACTATTAAAGTATTAATATTACCCTTAAATGATTTTTAAAAGAATTAAAATCATTTTTAAGTAATTACTATTAATATTAAAATACTAATGTATTATTTATCAAAATATTAAAAGTCATTATTTATTACTTAAAATATATTTAATACATTTATATCCTTTTAAATGATTTTTAAAGTAATAAAACCATTTTAAAACTATTTATTTAATATAATTATTAAATAAACTTAATATCATTGAATATTAAATTATTAATAAAATTTTCCTTTAAATATCAAAAGTTATAATTTATAACTTCAAATATCTTTAAACACTTTATTTTCATTTAAAATAATTTTTCTAATATAAAAATTATTTTTAAACTAATTTATTTAATATGAGTATTAAATAAATCTAATATCATTAATATTAAAATATTAATATTTTTCATGACAAAATATGAAAAGTTATATTTTATAACTTAAAATATTTTTATAACCTTTATATAATTTTTTATATAATTTTTAAATCATTAATTCTATTTTTCATCATTTATTTAATACATTTATTAAATAACTTAATTATCAATAATATTAATCTATTAATGAAATTTCATCACAAAATATTAAAAGTTATCAAAAATAACTTAAATTATTTTCTTATACCATAATATAATTTTAAATGATTTTTCATGAATTAAAATCATTTTTAAATAATTTATTTAATATTATAAATAAATAAATTAAATACTTGTAATATTCCAAAAATATTAAATATTTATGAAATATATTCAAAATAATTAAAAACAAATTTTCGAACTTTAAAATTATTTTTAATAATTTATTTTGTATTTTTCATAATTAAAAACTAATTTTTTTCTATTTATTTAATAAAAATAATTAATTTTGGAAATAAACTGTCGGTAAAGTATCCTATAGCGACAAAACTGTCGCTATAGGTGTTCTTGAGTGTTCTTCATCAAACCCAGAAATTCATCGACAGTGAGTAGGGTATCTAGTTTGACCACTTATAAAATCCAATACAAAGTGTTTCTTGGCTAGAGATCGATTAGATATTGTAGTACTCATGTGTCACTATAACTACAAAATGATTATATGGTTAAATCATTAAACAACAAAGAGATTTAATCTCTCAAAAATACTGTCAGACGCTGTTCTTCATTTATGGGTTTTCTAGAAATGAAGAATAGTACAAGGTACCTACTTTAGATCTTCATAACTTGCAATACTAGTAACGTTCATGTGATTTAAGACATCTAGATTGTAGGTAGCATGTAATACTACAGATCTAATACAACACATAACCATAACAACAAAATACTAGCAAAATCTTGATCGGTCAATGGCTGTCAGAAAACTTGTGCATCCGGTTTTTGGGTTTTCCAGAAACGCTTAATCAGTGACGAGTGGTCTACTTTGACCACTCACTCAGATCGATCTATTTATGTTATGAAGGGTATAAAGACATGGATCTTGAGTCCATCTAACATACTACAACATGAAGGCAAGAACAAGAACAAAACCACAAAAACTTAATAGATCAAAAGCCTTAAACATCTTGTCAGACACTGGAAAATGATTTTTGGGTTATCCAAAAATCTTCCGGTCATTCTCGGTCAACCGAGTTTGACCACGAATAACATGAAATATATACATCTCCTGACCCTGATTCCAGTTCCAGATTAAAGATATCATAACATACAACAACTTCAAACATTTAAACAACAAAAACACATAACATACATGGATCTACAAGGCCTGACATTCACTGTCAGACAACAAAATATCTTTTTCCTAGTTTTTGAAAAACTTCAAATCCAAGCTTCTTGATGTTATGGATCTAACATCTAGCAACCCAGATCACATATAGACACTACATAGAACATATTACAACACATAAACATAACTTCTAACAGAAGATCAAGGTTCGAAATTTTGATTAGGGTTTTATACCTTTATGCATCAATTCTTGATTCTGATATTGTGATTTGTTAATGATAAACGTGGGGCTGTGTTTTGGGACTAATATACTACAACATTTCGAAGCTTTTAGAGAGAGAGAGAGAGGGTCAAGGATGAATATGGGTGACCAAATGGGCTAAATGATACATTTTTTTCTCTCTTGCCCCTTATATAATTCATGGATGCAATGGATTTGGCTGAGTTACTGATGATTTGCTGAGATTTCAGTCACATGGGGTTGGTGAGGGTGGTTGAACAACTCCCACTTTGCTAGATTTTACAAGTTAGCTCAAATAATGCAAGAGGGGTAAACTTGTCATTTAGCTTTTCAATTTAATGGCAATATGGTAACTTGTCAAACCCTTAGGGTTTAATCCTAAGGTTAAGCACAAAATTATAGGATTTCTAGGATTTTGCAAATTATGTTAAAATAAAATTTTAGTTTCTTAAAATTTGTAATTTGGGTTTTCTTAATTAGTTTAGGTTTTTAATTATATAAACTTACATATTAGGTTTAAAGACTTACTAATGAGCATTAAAATGACTAAATTAGAAATTAACTTTTCCATTTAGCAATTTGGGTTTTCCATTTGAAAATTAGGGTTTCAAAAATAAGAATTAGGGTTTATAAATATTAATTAGGATTTTCAAAAAAAAATTGGGGTTTTCCTAATTTGAGTTAATATCTATAACTCCGATCGTTAATCACATTACCACAATTACATAACGACTTAACAAATTCATATAGTCATACATAGCCTTCGAATTAGGGTTTCAAATCAAATAGGGTTTAATTATAATTTAAATATTAGGGTTTCCAATATAAATTTTAGGATTTCTAGAATTTCATATTTCTAACTATTAATTAGGGTTTACCTAATTAATCATAGAATTATATAATACACACATAAATCGCATAACACAGTTATATAACACAGTCTTGAATCTCCCATCTGAATTTTAAAATAGGGTGAAATAAATTAATGCTAGGGTTTTGACCTTAAACACCATAATTGACCAACCATTTTTCGTACACACATACAGTACATAATTATAGCATTGAAAATATAATTAATATTATAATAAATATCATTAATCACATAACATAACTACTAAACATATTTTAAAGTCTCATTTGACTTCAAACTATGATTTATCAGTAACATTAAAATTGTTCCATCAAAACTGATCCTCACTTTAACCTTACACATATAGCATCCCTAATTATAACACTGACAAATAATAATATAATATTTTTATTCTCATTCATTGATCAAAATTCAAAATTAGGATTTTGGGGTTCCATATCTTATTTTAACTATCATATATAACATTATTAATTAAGTTAAACTGATTAACTTAATTAATCTAAAACAAATTCATATAATAAAATAATTATTATAATAATTCTAATAACTATTTCATATATTATTTAAATAATATAATAATCATGTTCTCATGAAAAATAATTAATAAAAACATTTTTACTATAAAATTAATTATTATAAGAATATGATTTATAATGATCAATAATTCTAAAATAAAATTATTTGCAAACATTCATGTAATAAATATATTTTTATTTATTACAATAATTACATAAGCTTTATCTTGTACAAATTCTCATCCTTAAAATTAAAAAAAAATTATACGTAAAATTTCTGATTTAATTATATAAAAAATATCGGATTATTACAGTTCTTCTTCAGACTTGGGCAGTTAAGTGAAATATGCCCCTCTTGTCCACAATTGTAACACACCATCTTTCCCTTGAGACAGACTCTGTGACGAACGAGATTTTATAATTAATTTTAATATTTATTGAATTAAATAAATATTTTTTGATGATTTAATTATTGGATTAAATAATTAATTGATGCAATTGTGGTAGATTAATTTAATTATATGTGTTATATTTATTAAATTAATGTGAAGAATTTTTATTATTCAAATTATGTAGTTATGTAAGCTTATTGAATTAAATGAAATATTTAATAAGGATAATGTTATTTTAATTAATTTAATAATTAATTAGATTTTTAATAATTTGACATAATTAATAAATGAGAGAATAATTTTATGACTACGTAAATTAATGAGAAATTATTATATGCTATTTAAATTAAATTAAATAAGATATTTGAATTATTGTGTAAGGGTGTGACATTACTAAACTATATTATAAGAGATTAATAAAAATAATTAGAAGTAATAATTAAGTGGTGGCCAAACAGGGCCTTAAGAGAAGTTGAGAGCAGTTAACCACGTATGGGTTAACTGACCTCAACGTTACTGGTTATAATAGCTGCGCCTTCATCAATTTTCATTACTACGTATGTTATTTTGAAACAAAAACCTGAGAGTCAGAGAATTCAGAGAGATTTTCAGAAAGAGTTAGAGGAAATTGTGATATTGAAGAATCAGAAGGATTGCTTGAGGGTAATCTCTTCAACCCAGTTTTATTTACGTCAATAAAGTTTCATGAAAATAGCTTTCAAATTTCTGTTAAAATCTCTGTAGTTGGAAAGGGTAACGATTATGTGAATAGATGTGATAATATGTCGTCATAGCATGTTTTACTATATATTGTATGGTTCCATAACATTAGTTTCATAAAAACATGTCGTATATTATTTCTTCAAAATTATAGAGTATAGAAATATGGCCATATGACCCTTACAAGCAAATTTAATACGTCAATCATATGTTGTCTCATAAATTTTACACTTGTATATAATTATGTATGTTAAAACGAAGAAAACAAACTTCGAATGGACTGATTTAGTGTTATAACGAATCCGTAGTGCCAATCTTCACGTTTTGTTTTCAAAACTTTCGGGAACATAAATAACAGTGAAATTATATAGTTTGATTCTAGTAATTATGTGTTTAAACTTGTTAAAATCACTCTATAAAGGTTGGGTAATGACTATATAAGAATTTAAGTATATGTGTATGTTTAATTTAATGTATTTAATGATCATGTAATGATAATTTTGCCCAACTCTGTGTTCTTCGCGAACTAGAAACTTGAAATCTCGAGTTCCGCGCTGCAGCGCCAACTCCATGGCTTAAAGCCCGCGCCGCAGTGCCAAAGCCCAAACCGCAGTGCCACTGCGCCGCAGTGCCAAGAACAAGCTTACTGGTGGCGCCGCAGCGCCACTCTGCAGATTGCTCAGAAATGAATTTTTTTGATTGTTCATGTCCAGGAATGTAATAATAACCTAATCTAGTGAACATAAAAATATGTTAGACATATAATGAGATGTTAAAATAGGTTCTTAACATGTCAATAAGGCATTTACATGTTGTTGAACGCATAGTTAGCTTATTATTCGTGTAGTGTGATATTATGTGAAAATAAGCGTGATAATTTGACTAAGTATAGTCATAACCAGAGTTTTGACCAAAGAATAAACTTACGATGACTAGTTATGTTATAATTGACTGGTATTGTGAATATAAATGGTATGTAAGATTAAATCAAGGAACGTGTATAATTAACGTGTAATCTACGCACGATGCAATTTTCCTAACCCTACTTGTTATTGTTATTCAAGTTTATAAACTTACATCGAGCAAATTCTCTTTATTATTAATCAAGTTCAATTTGTTATATTAAAAATTATTAATATTTTCAAAGTATGATTTCTGTTATACAATTCTTATTCCATTGTATACCTCTTGATTGATTATTCAATTTGAATATCAGTTATTATTGAACCTTGTAAGACTAGCGAACCCTTATTGATTCGACTAGTCCATAGTTGATGAGCGTTCTAAATTTTAGAACCCTTATTGAATTATCCAAACCAACCTTCATATGGTGCGGACTCTAATGTTAAACTGAGATGAACAACTCTGTATAGGAATTACTTATGCGTTAGCGTTAAGATATTGTGCATAGTATGGTACTAAGGGCTGATCCCCCTAAGTTTGAGTAGAAGAGTCCATAGTCTTATGACTGTTAAAGGTTTCAAGTATAACCTTTGATAACCTAAGTTCAAGGTCTTATGACCCTAAAAAGTTCTTTTGATTCTTGTTATTCATTCTTGATTCAAAAGTTGAGTTCTTATTCCAGAAGTCTTTGATTGACTCGCATGTTATTATATTATTATTTCATTATTATACTTGTGGGCAATCGTGCTCACTCTTGCGTAATAATAACATTGCAGTTAAGAACGAAAGGTCCGACGAGCCTTCTACTAGCAAAGGCAAGGGCAAAATTAACAAGTGACGAAGACTTATTATTTATGTGACTATGTATTTATGTTTTAGACTTATGTTAATATGGTATAAGACTATTAATTGTTTATGTTTCCGCAGTTGAGATTTAAGGTTAGTATGACCTGTGATTGATGTATTTATTTCAGATGATGTAACTCGTTAAGGAGAGGATTTATTTCTATCTATTTATGTTTTCATTTATTGTGGGTAGATAGACATATGATGTTTGTATAGTGAACACCAAATCATGTGCGAATTGAAGTACCTGGATTTGGGGGTGTCACATGTTGGTATTAAAGTTGTAGGTTTTGAACCTTGGGTGGGGGAACAACCTTAGGTAGTAGCCTTATAAGAAGAACATAGTGACGGAAAACTCTTATTGAGTTCTAAGAAATGAATTTCTTAATTCATTGAAGATAATAAAAGACTTTATGTGCTTATGTGTTAAATTATGTGCTCGCTAGTACGACTTAGTAACTAAAACTTGAAACTGTGTTGTCAGGATGTCGAATTTTGGAGGAGCTAGTCAAGCTGGGGAAGAGGAACCCCGAGTACCTACAGAGGAGGAGCCCCGAGACATTCATGTCGTCAGGGAGCAGTTGGTACAGAGAGAGCCATCTCCATTGATCACTGTTGTGGGTCAGGAGCATGAGCCTGAAACTGATCCAGAGGAGGATCCTGAGGAAGAAGAGGAAGAAGATGAGTTCCCACCGAACTCTATCGATGCTGAGATGTACGACGAGCTATATGACCGGAACGTAGAGTTACGTAACACTGTTCAAGAGCTGAATGAGCGGACGATTATTTAGCAGATTACTATCGAACAGAGGGATAGGGGAGTTGTGACTCTTCACACACGTCTAGGAAACATGGAGTGGGATTTGGTTCACGAGAAGGGTCAAACTGAGGAGAAGTCTAAGGAAATAGGGAAGTTGAAGAATGAACTGAAAGACAGCTCAACAAAGCTGACTATAGCAGAGGAGGCTTGGGTAAGGGAATCACGTCGTGTTGATCTTACAGAAGAGGATTGTCGTGCGAAGAAGGCTAGGCTTGGGGAGACGTACTCTACACTTCAAAATGCAATGGATGAGGCCCATGATCTAGTTATGAGATACCCAATCTAGTTCGAAGGACTACCATCGTATATGCTAGATCGTAGGACAATGTCCCGCATCATGGAAGAGGAACATAGCAAGGCTATTCAGCGCCTTAACAGACAGTGATAGGATTAGTTTAATTATGTGAAAACCTATCTGATAGTTAAAGATGTAAATTCTGATGTGTTTATAAACAAAGGAATATTTTAATGTTTTAAATCCTGTAAATTCTTTATCTCGAGATAGTTAATCTAAATAGCAGTGATGCTATTGTATGATGTTAAAACTTTCGATTTGAATAAATATATCAAGTTGTTTGAGAAAATGTGTTAAGTGATTTTGTTAAATTGTTTGAGTTAAGAGTTAAATATTTAGAGAAGTGGATAAAGACCTAATAAGCATATATTTTAACAGAAATATGCCGCCGAGAAGAAGACAAAACCGTCAACCAGTTCAAGAAGAATCGACGAACAACAACAACAATGCCAATGCTAACCCCGTTCAACAATTGGTGAACTTATTAGCTGGAGCGATTAATAATCAACCTCAAGCTCCACCAAATACGACGTTCAAGGATTTCAAGGCGGTGGGACCACCAGGGTTTAAAGGCTCCATGAACCCGATAAAAGCTCAAACTTGGGTTATGGAGATGGAGAAAGTTTTTGATGTCCCAAGAGTCAGAGAGGACCAGAAAACTGCCTACACGATATTCATACTGAAATCCGAAGCCAATTATTGGTGGCAATCAAATAAAGTACGTGGAGGAGAAGGTATGATCACTTGGGAGAAGTTCAAGGAGATGTTTTTCGAGATGTATTTTTCGACCAGTTCGCAGAACCAAATGGAGGTCTAGTTTCTAGAGTTGAAACAGGGGAATATATATGTACCAGACAATGCAGTAAGATTCAATCAGTTGGCTAGGTTCACAACATATCAAGTGCACATAGATGAGAGAAAAGTAAGAAGGTTTAAACAAGGACTGAAGCCCTGGTTGTATAGTAAAGTGTCGATCTTTCAGCTGAAAACATTCGCTGGGGTACTAGAGAAAGCCATACTCGCTGAAGGTGAAAGCGATGCGGTAACCAAATATAATCAAGATTAGAAGAAGAAGAAGAAGAATAGTGAAAATGAAGGAATTAACAAGGCTAGTGGAAGTAACACGGGAGGGGGTAATAATCAGAAGAGAAGGTGGTCTGACAACTCGTCAACTGGAAATTAGCAAGGAGGTCAAAAGAAGAGGATCGAAGCGTGCCCGACCTGCGGGAAAGCTCATTTGGGAGTGTGTATGAAGGGTAAACAAATGTGTTACAATTGTGGTCAGGAAGGCCACATAGCTCCTAACTGTCCTAACCCAAAGAAGGGTGCCCGCTTCACTTGTGGCTCAAATGATCATCTTGCAAGGGACTGTACTAAGAAGGGATCTAGAGGGACAGGATCGAGAGGAAATAGAGGAAACAACGGTGGAAGTGCTCTGACTATCACAGGACCAACCGCAACAAACCAACCAACTACCATAACATTCAATATGACAGTGTAGGATGCAGTGCAGTCTCGTGATGTGGTGTCAGGTATCATTTCGATCAATAAAGTTAATTCTTATGTATTATTTGATTCGGGTGCTACTTGTTCATTTATATCCGATGACTTTGCTAAGAACTTAGAATTGCCGAAGGATGAGTTAAAATACCCCATGAACATAGAAATTGTGAATAGAGAAATAATCCCTGTTAAGTACGTACATAAGAACTGTAGGGTGGATATTAAGGGTAATATTATGAACGTAGATCTTATCCCTATCAGACTTGGAGAATTTGACGTTATCTTGGGAATGGATTGGTTATTCAATTATGGGGCTGTAATTAATTTCCAGAAGAAGCGTATTAACCTTATGACTCCGTCAAAGGTTGTGTTTTATGGCAGCAAGTCGCCTAGACAAGCGAGTTGTCTGATGATGATGCAGGCCAGGAAGTTGTTAAGATAAGGTTGTGTAGGATATTTAGCTTACATAGTCGACAGTCGTAAAGAGAATCCGAAAGTAGAGAAGATACCAGTAGTGAGGGACTTCGCAGACGTATTTCTAGACGATTTGCCAGAACTTCCGCCAGATAGAGAGATTGAATTTGTGATCGATTTGGCACCAGGAACGACCCCAATATCGAAGACACCGTACCAAATGGCACCGGTAGAGATGAAAGAATTGATGGTACAACTATAAGAATTACTGGATAAGAAGTACATTCAACCGAGCGTATCACCATGGGGAGCGCCGATGTTATTTATGAAAAAGAAGGACGGGACGATGCGACTCTGCATTGACTATAGAGAACTGAATAAGGTCACGATTAAGAATAGATATCCATTACCAAGGATCAACGACTTGTTTGATCAATTAAAGGGAGAGAGATACTTTTCAAAGATAGACTTGAGGAGTGGTTATCATCAACTGAAGGTGAGACCAGAGGATGTACCAAAGACAACGTTTAGAATGCGATATGGTCACTACGAATTTTTGGTAATGTCATTTGGTGTAACGAATGCTCCTGCAGCATTTATGGGCCAAATGAACGTAGTTTTCAAGCCGTTTTTGGACAAATTCGTGGTGGTATTTATCGATGATATTTTGGTATATTCGAAGACTAAGGAAGAACATTTAGAGCATTTGAAGGTAATGTTAGAAGCGTTGAGAAGGGAGAAGTTGTATGCCAAGTTTTCAAAATACAAATTTTGGATCGAGCGGGTACAATTTCTCGAACATGTGATTGATAAAGACCGAATTTTGGTAGATCCATCCAAAGTCAAAGCCATGATAAACTAGGATCAGCCGAGAACGCCGTCGGAAGTACGAAGTTTTCTTGGATTGGCAGGATATTACAGAAGATTCATTCATGACTTTTCCAAGATCACAACTCCATTAACGAATTTGACTCGAAAAGCAGTGAAATTCGTTTGGACAGAGAAGTGTGAGGAAAGCTTTCAAGAACTAAAGAAGAAGTTGAGTACAGAACCTGTGTTATCTCTTCCTGATGATATAGGAAATTTTGTTGTTTATAGTGATGCGTCGCATAAAGGACTTGGCTGTGTGCTTATGAAAAACGGCAGAGTTATTGCGTATGCATCACAATAATTGAAGGACTATGAGAAGGGGTATCTGACCCACGACTTGGAGTTAGCCGCAATGGTTTTTTCTTTGAAGACCTAGAGACACTATCTCTATGGGGAGAAGTGTGAAATATATACAGACCACAAGAGTTTGAAATATATTTTTACACAGAAGGACTTGAATATGCGCCAAAGAAGGTGGTTAGAGTTAATTAAAGACTATTATTGTGAGATTTTATACCATCCGGGTAAGGAAAATGTGATTGCTGACGCCTTAAGTAGAAAAGGTCGGGAGAAATTGATGATGTTGACCGTTCAGAAGGAACTAATTTCAGCCAAGGAGAAGTTGGAATTGGATGTGAAGTATCCTATGGAAATTGATGAGAAGCTGTACCAGATACAATCTGGTACAACCCTATTGGATAAAGTTAAGGAGGCTTAACTTCAGGACGAAGAATGTAAAATGGTGAAAAAGAAGATATCCGAAGGAACCGAACCGAGATTCAAGATGGACAATGAAGGCATATTGAGATTTGAAAGTAGAATTTGGGTACCGCCAGTACCAGAGATTAAGGAAGACATTTTGAACGAGGCTCATAGCTCACGATATTTGATTCACCTTGGTAGTACCAATATATACCAAGATCTTAGACAACATTTCTGGTGGCCAAATCTGAAACGAGATGTTACAGAGTGTGTCGCCAAATGTCTGACATGTCAGAAAGTGAAAGCAGAACATCAGAAGGCCGAGTGGGTTGGTACAACCATTGGAGATCTCAGAATGAAAATGGGAACACATTATGATGGATTTCGTGGTTGGCCTTCCGACAACTTAGAAATGCTATGACGCAGTATGTGTTATCGTTGATCGACTGACAAAATTCGCACACTTTCTTCCGATTAGAATCAAAATTAACTTAGATCAGTTGGCAAAATTGTCTGTGAAAGAGATTATTTCGAGACACGGAGTTCCGGTGTCAATTATTTTCGATAGGGATCCGCGCTTTACATCGAACTTCTGGAAATGACTACAGGAATGCATGGGTACACAGTTGAGAATAAGTATAGCTTATCACCCTCAGACAGATGGGCAGAGTGAAAGAACGATTCAGACATTAGAAGATATGTTAAGAGCTTGTATAATGGACTTTAAAGGAAATTGGGATGATAACCTACAGCTCGTAGAGTTCGGCTACAATAACAGTTACCACGCTAGTATTAGCATGCCGCCTTATGAAGCGGTATACGGTAGAAAGTGCAGAACTCCGCTATACTGGGATGAAGTTGGTGAAAGACAATTAGTAGGCCCATAATTAGTATAGCAGACAATAGAGATAGTTAAAGTGATCCGAACAAGACTGGTAGCAAATCAAGATAGGAAGAAGAAATATGCCAACCCACACCGTAAAAATATTAAGTTTGAATCGGGTAGTTATGTATTTTTGAAAGTCTCTCCCTAGAAGGGAAAGATCAGGTTCGGAAAGAAAGGAAATTAAGCCCAAGATTCATTGGACCCTCTGAGGTACTGCGAAGGATCGGAGAAGTTGCGTATGAGGTAGCCTTACCTCCAGCACTCGAGAATGTCCACAACGTCTTCCATGTTTCAGTTCTACGACCCTAAAAACTCGATTACAAGCACGTGATTGAATATGAACCCCTACATTTTGAGAAAGACTTATCTTATGAAAAAATTCATGTTCAGATTATCGACAGGAAAGAACAAGTTCTCAGAAATAAAGTAATACCTTCTGTTAAGGTAATTTGGAGGAACCACAACGCTGAAGATGCTACGTAGGAACACGAAGATAATATGATGAAGAATTATCCTCATTTATTTACTTAAATTATGTGTAAGCGATTCTGGGGACAGAATCTTTATAAGGGGGGGGGGGGAATGTAACGAGACGAATTGATTGAGTCGTGATTCTGAGGACAGAATCCTTTTAAGGGGAGAAAGTTGTGACGAACGAGATTTTGTAATTAATTTTAATATTTATTGAATTAAATAAATATTTTTCGATGATTTAATTATTGGATTAAATAATTAATTGATGCAATTGTGGTAGATTAATTTAATTGTATGTGTTATATTTATTAAATTAATGTGAAGAATTTTTATTATTCAAATTATGTAGTTATGTGAGCTTATTGAATTAAATGAAATATTTAATAAGCATAATGTTATTTTAATTAATTTAATAATTTGACATAATTAATAAATGAGAGAATAATTTTATGATTATGTGAATTAATGAAAAATTATTATATATTATTTAAATTAAATTAAATAAGATATTTGAATTATTGTGTAAATGTGTGACATTACTAAACTATTGTCGACGTCGAAATTTTTATTTGTCCCTTTTCGTTACTTGTTCTTTGGTGTTCTCATGTTATGTGAGATTTGTTTGAAAAAATAAGTGAAAAAGGTCCGACATGTATCATGTTGACGATGGACTGTTAAGAGTCGCCAGTTGGATTTTTATATGGTTGTACCAACACAACTGAGAAAAGGTTTGCACATTGACCCAGTGATATTGTGACGCCCCCAAATAGGTCTACACGACCCATTCTGAGTCGCCAGATATCACACTACAGAAATCAAATACAAACTTCATTTATATAGTTATTAAACTGTCGTGCAGAGTACGACAACACATAAACTGTGAGTTTTAATACAAATATATGTAACTCTCATGGTGCCTCGACCACAATACCTTACAATGGTACCTTACATAAAGGTACATTTAATAACTGTTTTAGAAATTAAAATCTCTGGAAAATGCTCAAGAAAACCTTCGTATATGGGAGACCATACATCTAAGTTATAATAGATATCATATGTCCATAGAATTATCCTTGGTTGACCATATAGTCCCCAAAGAAAAACGAGAAGATCGCTGTGACGACCCGGAAATTCGGATCGTCCAGAATTTATGTTTAAAAAATTAGTTATTAATAAAACTAAATTTTATTAATACTATTCTGTGCTATTTGTTTATTAATCGTTCTATAACCTGGGATGATTATAAGTCGGGAAGATTCTGGCACGAGCTAGTCTGAGCCAGTAAGAATTTTCAAGAAGAAAATAAGATTTTTCCGGGAACAAAATATTTTTTGGGAAAAAAGACGAAATAAGCACTATTCATCAATTTCTGCTCGGAGATTTATTTTGAAATTTCGAGAATTTAATGATTACGTATAATTTAGAGACGTGACGGAATATTCAATAATATTTTAGTTATGGCAAAAACGAAGTTTTCGCTTGAGGACTTAAAACCTAAGGGTTAGGAAAAGTGAGTTCTGAGAATGTTATGATCACGTATAATAATTAGGGTTATTATGCGTGACAAATACGAGTATAATACTAGTTATTATACGAGTATAGTATGAAGATTAGTACGACGTATAATACGAATATCGTACGAACGATATATGAAGAGAATATGAGAATACGAGAATGAGATGCATAGAATACGATTAGTTTTAATGGCTAAGTAAAAGATAAGTTAAGTAATGACTAAGTAAACTTAAGAGCTAAGTAAAGTGCTTATGCTTAATGGTTAAGTACAGTGCTTATAAGTGATCAGTAAGCAAACTTAAGGGTTAAGTAAACTTAAGGGCTAAGTAACTTAAAGACTAAGTAAACTTAAGGGCTAACAAGACTTAATGGCTAAGTTAAAGTGGAGGCCAAGTTAACTTAGGGCTTAAGTCTTGAATAGTAAGGAGGTTAAGGGGGGGGTGAAATGAACAAATTATCCTAGCTTTGGATTTTCTATAAATAGGAAGCTCGTTTCTTTGTTTTAAGATTTTGAAAATCCTAAGACACTTGAGAGAGAGAGAGAGAGAGAGAGAGTTCGGATGGGAGGAGAAGGAAGAGGAAAGGCTAGCTGTGTACAAACTTTGTCCGACGGGAGAAGATTAAAGGAGAAAGGTAATTCGAAACCTAGTCTCTTATAATTTTCTTTAAGTTTCGATGTTTAAAAACATAACTTAATGAAGATAAGAAGTAGATAATGTTAGAGATGATTTCATGTGGTTGAAATCATAAGAAAATGAAGAAATAAGAATTAGAAGTTTATTTTATAAATTTCTTAAGGAAGTTTAAGATTCATAATGAATTGGAATGATCCGAGTGGATTATATGAATAAGTAGGTGAAATAAGTAAGGAATGATGTTCTATAACATCAAATTCCAATAAAAAGTGAAATCGTAATCCAAAATATCGATTAAAATGAAGAATGAACGAAGAACACGAAGAACTCATGAAGAACGTTGTTGATGGACAAATTTAAAACCATCGTAGGATAATTGTTGATAATGGACAAGTTTGAAACCATCACGTATAAGTTAGTTGCATATTGCTTGGTTAGGAATGGTAGAAACGTTCATGAAGAATGGATAAAAACTTAGCTATAACGAAGTTATGGCGAAATTTTTGTAAAAAACGAACGAGAATTTGAAAGTTAGTAAATGAACCCGAACATGTAGGGTTTCATAAAAAAGTAAGAGAACATAGAAAATGTGAGTCGTGGACTCAAGAACGAACGAGTTTCGAGTTCAGATGACCGAATTACGGACGAACGAGCGAAGAACATTAAAAGCGTAAAAATAGACGAAGGGTGAAGAACAAGCCAATCGAATGGCACGTTAACGGATTCAGAACGAAGTTTTGTCTGAGGGGTATTGAAGTGCATAAGATAAGGAAGAGAATGGCTTTGGAACAACCTCGTTCAGAGTTATAACGAAGGATTTATGAGATCGGGAAGTGAGCATCTCAAAATTGATTTAACACTTAGAGAAATTTTCTAGGGTTAGGGCTTGGCGCCGCGGCGCCAGTCATGCCTTGTAATGTGGCGCTGCAGTGCCAGACCGGGGAGTCAGATGCTGCTAACTAGCACCGCGGCGCGAGAGATAAAGAAGGAACCGGTGCCGCGGCGTCGGTGCAGGGCAAGGTCCAATAATGAGATTTTAAGTGCTCGATTACTAGGGGATGTGCAAGAAAGAAATATGAACATATAGTTCACCTAAAATAACACTTAAGCAAATGACTTAAACCTTTATTAAAGGTTAAACGTAAAGATTAATCGAGATTAAATGACAAAGAATATAAATCACGGGTTACGTAATCGATGTTCGGGGACCGTAGTCGGGATGAACGAACGTGAGGGATTGCTATGGTTGTGATTCCTTAGACGTTGAGTGACGAGGGTAATGAATAAAATTTCGATGTTATGTCATGATAAAGAGAGATAAGTGTGAAGCGTATAGACGCTGTGAATGCAAAGTTGTTGCGATGAACAATCAATCTTAGCATACAATGATCGGTATGGCTTCGACACTAAGAACAAATAATGAACATGGGGGTCATGTAATGGATAACGAAAGTATTAATAAGATATGAATTATCAAGAAAGCCGTAAGGAATAAGAAATTGACTTAATCGAACATTATAGTTTAATAGTTTGTATGAGTTAAGAGAAGTTAGGTTGTGGTACAATCGTAACTTTGAGGGTTGACATATGGCAGCTGGGCTAAACAATTCCTTCAGAGAGCAAAAGTATATACAAAACTGGAAACCGATATAACTCACTGTGATGGCAGTGTAGATGAGACGGGAACTTGTTTGTTGGTTATTTGTGGGAAACCACTCAGAGTACCATATGGACTACTAGCAGAGAAGCGAAGTGTGCTGAGTCCTAGAAAAGTTATAAGAAGAAGATAAGAAAATAAATCATCCAAGATGATGAACGTTTTGAGTAAGATATCTCCATATGTCATAAAACCGTAAACTGGTAAAGGAAGTTAGTCGCGTAAACTTATATTGCAAGAATGCGAACCCTAAGAAGTAAAGTTAAGTAAACCAATGCGTAAGTTCAATATATAACTAATTGGTGTTTATGTTTTCTCCTTATATGTTATATAGGAATTGGAATGAGCTGTTCAGCGTAAGCTGTAGCTGGGCGTAAGGCAAGTTTTCTAACTTCATTCATATTACATGAATGCTAGTTTCTTGAACTTCTCAGATGTTGAACTTGAGAAGTTCTGTCTATGTGCGAACGTGTGATATTTGTACAAGGTGGTAGAATGTATGAGGCCTTGAGCCACAATGTGAACACTTCAGTGTTTCTATGATATGAACTGTTCTGTGATTGAACTGTTCAATACAAGTATGTTCTTTTTATACATCAACCGTTATTGTTAAGTCTGTGCTAATGATTCTAGCCAGACAGGATGTGTATGAAAAAGGTGGAAGAATGAAAGTATTTCAAAGTGAAAATGACTAATGTTTTAAGATGATAGGGATCAAGACTATTCCTATTATTCAAGCTACTTCATAACCTTTGTTCGGTTATAGAAGTTCTAAAGAAATGTTTTAATTCTGAAGTTGTTTGTTCAACTGTTATAACTTGCTGGGCAATTGAATGCTCACTCTTGCTTTAAATGAAAAACAATTTTCAGCAAACAAGGTTAGAAGAACTTAAGGATTTCGTAGAGATCAAGCTGACGGTATCCAGATGAAGTACCATTCAGAAGGTGAATGAGCGAGAAGATCAAGTGAAGACTTGTAATGTAAAAAGATGAAATTGGATTATAGATTAGTTTAATGAACTGTTATGTATCCTTGGTGGCGGATAAAAGTCACTCTTGTAAGATGAAATGAATAATGTAATAATTATTATTTGTAATGAAAAAGGTTATAAGGTTTCCAGAACCTGGGATTTGAGAGTGTATGTCGTTATATTTAGTATATAATGATGTATGTTAGATGAATGATGTACTCGTGACTTACGGAATCCGGGTGTGAAGAGAGACCGGATTTTGGGGCGTTACAATCGCTATCATGTTCTTTCCAATGGTAAGTCTTCTCTTGACATATAATTATCTCCATTGTCTCCAATTAAGAATTATATTTCAACCAACTCCAAGATTATATAGGTAGTGGTCGTAGATAAACTCAGCAAGTGGATGTGTACAACCCTGTCTTATGATAACACGAAGTCGTATGTCATTAGACGTCTTGTATGATGGTGGCAAAACACCCTTCCAAAGTTGGGTTCGCCTCACCCTATTTGATTCATCAAATATAACTATTAAATGATGTATAAAATACATCACACGTATCTAAAGTTCTTAATAAAATTATTTCCATACTGTTTAGGGAGAACCTCAACAGCTATAGACCACTGTTCTAATCCCTTGTTACCCCCGCTCGACCCAGCTACACTCTTATTACCTGAAAGGAATTGTGAAGCAAAAGGGTGAGCACAACTAGCCCAGTAAAGAATATCATGACTAAAGATAATTAAATTATCAATAGCCTTTGTCAATAATAAATCAGAAATTTAGAACATATGGTAGATGATAAAATATTTCTACCACAGTTGCAGCAGAACGAGCAATCCATTAGAAGAGTCAAATAGACTATAACGTCTATTATCTTCTCCATGTTAAAAGTCCACCAGCAATGTTTTATCCCTGTAACATCAATCAAAAATTCATGTCCACAATCATGTGAATAACTCATAATCATAATTGTGGTTCTAAACTCCTCTTCGCACCCAAGACGAAGATAATTTTTATCACTTGTCTTTACTTGAAACATCAAAGATCATGGTTATACCAAATCAAAATTCCTGTTCATAATCATACTAATAAATTCATCTTTGCACTACGGGCCAAATATATTCATTAACAGTTCATCCTTGCACTACAGGCCAAAGTCATGCAACTGTATTATAGAAGAGTCATGTAAAGCATGATATCTACTGTCTTCTGCGAATTAAAAGTTTATTATCAATATTTTATCGTTGAGACTCAGCTCAATAAATAATCCACATCACCGAATTATCCATGCACTACGGCCAAGGATATTCGTGTTTTTATCAACGGTCATGATCACGCCATAAAATAATTCATCTTTGCACCCTTGGTCGAAGAGAACCCATGGTTATGATCATACAAACAAATGTCCATCAATGCACTACAGGCCAATGAGGGCTTTTCTCACATCATTTGTAACATTACGGTCATGATTATACCAAATAATCTCTGGTCATAATCATACCAAGTTCATCTATGCATGTAAGCCACAAATGACGTTCATTACAATATAAGCATAAGGATGATGACAATGATATAAGCATTAATCAAACTAAATCAAGGATAAATATTAAAGACTTTAAATTTATTCCAGAGTTTAAAAATATCCAAATTATTAACATGATATTGCTTTGTAGAGTAAAATTCAAGAATAATATTCATGTATCAAAATAATTTAGACAGAAAAGAAATATATTTTTCGAGTGAATAGTACCCCGTGAATAGTACTTTGTAAATAGTACTTCAGAAATAGTACCTCGTGAATAGTATCCCGACATAAAAAGTGCCCCAAATACCTGAGTGAATAATATTCAAATGAATAGTAACCGGGTGAATAGTAACCCGTGAATAGTCACTCATGAATAGTACTCCAACACAAAAAGTACACCGAATACCTGAGTGAATAATATTCGAGTGAATAGTAACCGGGTGAATATTAACCCGTAAATAGTAACTCCTGAACAATAACTCGTGAATAGTACTCATAAAAGGAAAATACAAAAGAAAACGATATTCTCTGAGGAGTACAAAAGAAATGATATCTCATACGAGTATAATAGAATATACGAAACTGCAAATGGATTTTTACCTGCCATGCGGTAATCCATGTAGACATATCATTTCCATAATTTAATAAAGAATGAATAAGAAGGGTCGTTCGCCATGCATGCGGTAGCCCGCGTAGACATGTTATTCTAACAGAATAATAAAGAATGAAATAATAGAAGAATTTCACCATGCATGCGGTAGTCCGCGTAGACAGGTTATTCCAACAGAATAATAATGAATGGAGTAATAACCCTTACGAGTATTGAAAGAAAATAACTCTCTTCACGAATATGAAAGAAATAATACTCCTTACGGATATTGAACGAAAATAATATTCTTACGAATACGAAAAATAATATCTCTTCAAAATATGAAATAAATAATACTCCTTACGAATATAGCAAATAATATCCCTTACCTCAGAAGAAGACTGGATACTGGAATAGTGAGTTACCAGACTTCTCTTCTACTTTCTCTCTAAAGCTTCTCTCTCTATAATTGCTCTTGCGAGTCTTAGTGAATTGGTGAGAATGAAGGAAGAATGAACTTCTATTTATAGGAAAATATAGTTTCGATAATTACACGTTTTAGGGCTAAAAATATTACAGTATAAAACCTTCATCTTTTCCTTAATTTTTAATTTAGTCCTGTAAGTATTATCAAACTTGCACCACCTCCCCTAATAGTATATCATGTGAATCAATAGTACAATCATGTGACTCAATAGTTCTATACATGTGAAAAAATAATTACAGTATAGTACCTTCATCTATACCTCTATTTTTAATTTAGTCATGCAAGTATTATCAATCTTGCACCACCTCCCCTAATAGTACATGCATGTGAATTAATAGTACACACATGTGAACAAATAGTTATAAACATGTGAATTAATAGCAATTAGTTGCTCATTTATCCGATTAATTACCCAAATGGTCAATATAACCTCCAGACATCAATTATTATCGAAATAGATGTCAATCTCCATTAACACTAATAATCCCAACACAATGAAAATATGAATTTCATCTTTAATCAACACGAACTTATTCATCATTAATATTATAACTCATAATATTTAACAACTAGATCATTCCCAGGAAAGAGGGGGCTTTCCGATAAGGATTTCTCCCTATTGGCGCACAATTAAATAACCTAACCCCTTTCCTCGACAGAACTTTCTAGGCATCGTCAATAATGTAAATAATAATATGAATAACTTGTCATCTCAATTATTGATTTAATAATATAAAATATTATACAGATGATACTATAAAAATAATTGAATCAATAATATGAGAGATATTATGTAGCAATTACTGTAGCAATAATTGAGTATAACTGAGTGACTTCTCTTGTAAGCATCAATAATTGAGTATAATTGAGTGACTGATTTAGTGTTATAACGAACCCGTAGTGCCAATCTTCACATTTTATTTTCAAAACTTTCAGGAACATCAATAACAGTGAAATTATATAATTTGATTCTAGTAATTATGTGTTTAAACTTGTTAAAATCACTCTATAAAGGTTGGGTAATGACTATGTAAGAATTAAAGTATATGTGTATGTTTAATTTAATGTATTTAATGATCATATAATGATAATTTTTCCTGACTCTGTGTTCTTCGCGAACTAGAAACTTGAAATCTGGAGTTCCGCGCTGCAGCGCCAACTCCATGCCTTAAGGCCTGCGCCGCAGCGCCAAAGCCCAAGCCGCAGTGCCACTGCACCGCAGCGCCAAGAACAAGCTTACTGGTGGCGCCGCAGCGCCACTCTGCAGATTGCTCATAAATGAATTTTTTTGATTGTTCATGTCCAGGAATGTAATAGTAACCTAATCTAGTGAACATAAAAATATGTTAGACATATAATGAGATGTTAAAATAGGTTCTTAACATGTCAATAAGGCATTTACATGTTGTTGAACGCATAGTTAGCTTATTATTCATGTAGTGTGATATTATGTGAAAATAAGCGTGATAATTTGACTAAGTATAGTCATAACCAGAGTTTTGACCAAAGAATAAACTTACAATGACTAGTTATGTTATAATTGACTGGTATTGTGAATATAAATGGTATGTAAGATTAAATCAAGGAACGTGTATAATTAACGTGTAATCTACGCACGAGGCAAGTTTCCTAACCCTACTTGTTATTGTTATTCACGTTTATAGACTTACATCGAGCAAATTCTCTTTATTATTAATCAAGTTCAATTTGTTATATTAAAGATTATTAATATTTTCAAAGTGTGATTTCTGTTATACAATTCTTATTCCATTGTATACCTCTTGATTGATTATTCAATTTGAATATCAGTTATTATTGAACCTTGTAAGACTAGCGAACCCTTATTGATTCGACTAGTCCATAGTTGATGAGCGTTTTAAATTTCAGAACCCTTATTGAATTATCCAAACCAAACTTCATGTGGTGCGGACTCTAATGTCAAACTGAGATGAACAACCCTGTATAGGAATTACTTATGCTTTAGCGTTAAGATATTGTGCACAGTATGGTACTAAGGGCTGATCCCCCTAAGTTTGAGTAGAAGAGTCCATAGTCTTATGACTGTTAAAGGTTTCAAGTATAACCCTTGATAACCTAAGTTCAAGGTCTTATGACCCTAAGAAGTTCTTTTGATTCTTGTTATTCATTCTTGATTCAAAAGTTGAGTTCTTATTCCAGAAGTCTTTGATTGACTCGCATGTTATTATATTATTATTTCATTATTATACTTTTGGGCAATCATGCTCACTCTTGCGTAATAATAACATTGCAGTTAAGAACGAAAGGTCCGGCGAGCCTTCTACTAGCAAAGGAAAGGGCAAAATTAACAAGTGATGAAGACTTATTGTTTATGTGACTATGTATTTATGTTTTAGACTTATGTTAATGTGGTATAAGACTATTAATTGTTTATGTTTCCGCAGTTGAGATTTAAGGTTAGTATGACCTGGGATTGATGTATTTATTTCAGATGATGTAACTTGTTAAGGAGAAGATTTATTTCTATCTATTTATGCTTTCATTTATTGTGGGTAGATAGACATATGAAGTTTGTATAGTGAACACCAAATCATGTGCGAATTGAAGTACCTGGATTTGGGGGTGTCACAGGTTGGTATTAAAGTTGTAGGTTATGAACCTTAGGTGGGGGAACAACCTTAGGTAGTAGCCTTATAGGAAGAACATAGTGATGGAAAACTCTTATTGAGTTCTAAGAAATGAATTTCTTAATTCATTGTAGATAATAAAAGACTTTATGTGCTTATGTGTTAAATTATGTGCTCGCTAGTACGACTTAGTAACAAAAACTTGAAACTGTGTTGTCAGGATGTCGAATGTTGGAGGAGCTAGTCAAGCTGGGGAAGAGGAACCCCGAGTACCTACAGAGGAGGAGCCCCGAGACATTCATGTTGTCAGGGAGCAGTTGGTACAGAGAGAGCTATCTCCATTGATCACTGTTGTGGGTCAGGAGCATGAGCCTGAGACTGATCCAGAGGAGGATCCTGAGGAAGAAAATGAGTTCCCACTGAACTCTATCGATGCTGAGATGTACAACGAGCTACATGACCGTAACGTAGAGTTACGTAACACTGTTCAGGAGCTGAATGAGCGGTCGATTATTCAGCAGATTACCATCGAACAGAGGGATAGGGAAGTTGTGACTCTTCACACACGTCTAGGAAACATGGAGTGGGATTTGGTTCACGAGAAGGGTCAAACTGAGGAGAAGTCCGAGCAAATAGAAAAGTTGAAGAATGAACTGAAAGACAGCTCAGCAAAGCTGACTATAGCAGAGGAGGCTTGTGTAAGGGAATCACGTCGTGTTGATCTTACAGAAGATGATTGTCGTGCGAAGAAGGCTAAGCTTGGGGAGACGTACTCTACACTTCAAAATGTAATGGATGAGGCCCATGATCTAGTTATGAGATACCCAATCCAGTTCAAATGACTACCATCGTATATGTTAGATCACAGGACGATGTCCTGCATCATGGAAGAGGAACGCAAGGCTATTCAGCGACTTAACAGGCAGTGATAGTATTAGTTTAATTATGGGAAAACCTATTTGATAGTTAAAGATGTAAATTATGATGTGTTTATAAATAAAGGAATATTTTAATGTTTTAAATCCTGTAGATTCTTTATCTCGAGATAGTTAATGTAAATAGTAGTGATGCTATCGTATGATGTTAAAACTTTCGATTTGAATAAATATATCAAGTTGTTTGGGAAAATGTGTTAAGTGATTTTGTTAAATTATTTGAGTTAAGAGTTAAATATTTAGAGAAGTGGATAAAGACCTAATAAGCATATATTTTAACAGAAATATGCCGCCGAGAAGAAGACAAAATCGTCAACCAGTTCAAGAAGAATCGACGAACAATAACAACAATGCCAATGCTAACCCCGTTCAACAATTGGTGAACTTATTAGCTGGAGCGATTAATAATCAACCTCAAGCTCCACCAAATACGACGTTCAAGGATTTCAAGGCGGTGGGACCACCAGGGTTTAAAGGCTCCATGAACCCGATAAAAGCTCAAACTTGGGTTATGGAGATGGAGAAAGTTTTTGATGTCCCAAGAGTCAGAGAGGACCAGAAAACCGCCTACACGACATTCATACTGAAATTCGAAGCCAATTATTGGTGGCAATCAAATAAAGTCCGGGGAGGAGAAGGTATGATCACTTGGGAGAAGTTCAAGGAGATGTTTTGGAGATGTATTTTTCGACCAGTTCGCAGAACCAAATGGAGGTCTAGTTTCTAGAGTTGAAACAGGGGAATATGTCTGTACCAGACAATGCAGCAAGATTCAATCAGTTGGCTAGGTTTGCCACATATCAAGAGCATATAGATGAGAGAAAAGTAAGAAGGTTTGAACAAGGACTGAAACCCTAGTTGTATAGTAAAGTTTCGATCTTTCAGCTAAAGACGTTCGCTGGGGTACTGGAGAAAGCCATACTCGCTGAAGGTGGAAGCGATGCGGTAACCAAATATAATCAGGATCAGAAGAAGAAGAAGAAGAGTGAAAATGAAGGAATTAACAAGGCTAGTGGAAGTAACACGGGAAGGGGTAATAATCAGAAGAGAAGGTGGTCTGACAACTAGTCAACTGGAAATTAGCAAGGAGGTCAAAAGAAGAGGATCGAAGCGTGCTCGACCTGCGGGAAAGCTCATTTGGGAGTGTGTATGAAGGGTAAACAAATGTGCTACAATTGTGGTCAAGAAGGCCACATAGCGCCTAACTGTCCTAACCCAAAGAAGGGTGCCCGCTTCACTTGTGGCTCAAATGATAATCTTGCAAGGGACTGTCCTAAGAAGGGATCTAGAGGGACAGGATCAAGAGGAAATAGAGGAAACAGCGGTGGAAGTGCTCTGACTATCACAGGACAAACCGCAACCAACCCACCGAGTGCCATAACATTCAATATGACAGTGTAGGAAGCTGTGCAGTCTCGTGATATGGTGTCAGGTATCATTTCAATCAATAAAGTTAATTCTTATGTATTATTTGATTCGGGTGCTACTTGTTCATTTATATCCGATGACTTTGCTAAGAACTTAGAATTGCCAAAGGATGAGTTAAAATACCCCATGAACATAGAAATTGTGAATAGAGAAATAATCCCTGTTAAGTACGTATATAAGAACTGTAGGGTGGATATTAAGGGTAATATTATGAACGTAGATCTTATCCCTATCAGACTTAGGAAATTTGACGTTATCTTGGGAATGGATTGGTTATTCAATTATGGGGCTGTAATTAATTTCCAGAAGAAGCGTATTAACCTTATGACTCCGTCAAAGGTTGTGTTTTATAGTAGCAAGTCACCTAGACAAGCGAGTTGTCTGACGATGATGCATGCCAGGAAGTTGTTAAGATAAGGTTGTGTAGGATATTTAGCTTACATAGTCGACAGTCGTAAAGAGAATCCGAAAGTAGAGGAGATACCAGTAGTGAGGGACTTCGCAGACGTATTTTTGGACGATTTGCCAGGACTTCCACCAGATAGAGAGATTGAATTTGTGATCGATTTGGCACCAGGAACGACCCCAATATCGAAGGCACCATACCAAATGGCACCGGTAGAGATGAAAGAATTGATGGTACAACTACAAGAATTACTAGATAAGAAGTACATTCAATCGAGCGTATCACCATGGGGAGCGCCGATGTTATTTATGAAAAAGAAGGACGGGACGATGAGACTCTGCATTGACAATAGAGAACTGAATAAGGTCACGATTAAGAATAGATATCCATTACCAAGGATGGACGACCTGTTTGATCAATTAAAGGGAGCGAGATACTTTTCAAAGATAGACTTGAGGAGTAGTTATCATCAACTGAAGGTGAGACCAGAGGATGTACCGAAAACAACGTTTAGAACGCGATATGGTCACTACGAATTTTTGATAATGTCATTTGGTCTAACGAATGCTCCTGTTTTTGGACAAATTCGTGGTGGTATTTATCGATGATATTTTGGTATATTCGAATACTAAGGAAGAACATGTAGAGCATTTGAAGGTAACGTTAGAAGCGTTGAGAAGGGAGAAGTTGTATGCCAAGTTTTCAAAATACAAATTTTGGATCGAGCAGGTACAATTTCTCGAACATGTGATTGATAAAGACCGAATTTTGGTAGATCCATCCAAAGTCAAAGCCGTGATAAACTAGGATTAGCCGAGAACGCCGTCGGAAGTACGAAATTTTCTTGCATTGGTAGAATATTACAGAAGATTCATTCATGACTTTTCCAAGATCACAACTCCATTAACGAATTTGACTCGAAAAGCCGTGAAATTCGTTTGGACAGAGAAGTGTGAGGAAAGCTTTCAAGAACTAAAGAAGAGGTTGAGTACAGAACCTGTGTTATCTCTTCCTGATGATACAGGAAATTTTGTTGTTTATAGTCATGCGTCGTATAAAGGACTTGGCTGTGTGCTTATGCAAAACGGCAGAGTTATTGCGTATGCGTCACAACAATTGAAGGACTATGAGAAGGGGTATCTGACCCACGACTTGGAGTTAGCCGCAGTGGTTTTTGCTTTGAAGAACTAGAGACACTATCTCTATGGGGAGAAGTGTGAAATATATACAGACCACAAGAGTTTGAAATATATTTTTACACAGAAGGACTTGAATATGCGCCAAAGAAGGTGGTTAGAGTTAATTAAAGACTATTATTGTGAGATTTTATACCATCCGGGTAAGGAAAATGTGATTGCTGACGCCTTAAGTAGAAAAGGTCGGGAGAAATTAATGATGTTGACCGTTCAGAAGGAACTAATTTTAGCCAAGGAGAAGTTGGAATTGGATGTGAAGTATCCTATGGAAATTGATGAGAAGCTGTACCAGATACAATCTGGTACAACCCTATTGGATAAAGTTAAGGAGGCTTAACTTCAGGACGAAGAATGTAAAATGGTGAAAAAGAAGATATCCAAAGGAACCGAACCGAGATTCAAGATGGACAATGAAGGTATATTGAGATTTGAAAGTAGAATTTGGGTACCGCCAGTACCAGAGATTAAGGAAGACATTTTGAACGAGGCTCATAGCTCACGATATTTGATTCACCTTGGTAGTACCAATATATACCAAGATCTTAGACAACATTTCTGGTGGCCAAATCTGAAACGAGATGTTACAGAGTGTGTCGCCAAATGTCTGACATGTCAGAAAGTGAAAGCAGAACATCAGAAGGCCGAGTGGGTTGGTACAACCATTGGAGATCTCAGAATGGAAATGGGAACACATTACGATGGATTTCGTGGTTGGCCTTTCGACAACTTAGAAATGCTATGACGCAGTATGGGTTATCGTTGATCGACTGACAAAATTCGCACACTTTCTTCCGATTAGAATCAAAATTAACTTAGATCAGTTGGCAAAATTGTCTGTGAAAGAGATTATTTTGAGATACGGAGTTCCGGTGTCAATTATTTCCGATAGGGATCCGCGCTTTACATCGAACTTCTGGAAATGACTACAGGAATGCATGGGTACACAGTTGAGAATAAGTATAGCTTATCACCCTCAGACAAATGGGCAGAGTGAAAGAACGATTCAGACATTAGAAGATATGTTAAGAGCTTATATAATGGACTTTAAAGGAAATTGGGATGATAACCTACAGCTCGTAGAGTTCGGCTACAATAACAGTTACCACGCTAGTATTAGCATGCCGCCTTATGAAGCGGTGTACGGCAGAAAGTACAGAACTCCGCTATACTGGGATGAAGTTGGTGAAAGACAATTAGTAGGCCCATAATTAGTATAGCAGACAATAGAGATAGTTAAAGTGATCCGAACAAGACTGGTAGCAGCTCAAGATAGGAAGAAGAAATATGCCAACCCACACCGTAAAAATATTAAGTTTGAATCAGGTAGTTATGTATTTTTGAAAGTCTCTCCCTAGAAGGGAAAGATCAGGTTCGGAAAGAAAGGGAAATTAAGCCCAAGATTCATTGGACCCTCTGAGGTACTGCGAAGGATCGGAGAAGTTGCGTATGAGGTAGCCTTACCTCCAGCACTCGAGAATGTCCACAACGTCTTCCATGTTTCAGTTCTACGACCCTACAAACTCGATTACAAGCACGTGATTGAATATGAACCCCTACATTTTGAGAAAGACTTATCTTATGAAAAAATTCATGTTCAGATTATCGACAGGAAAGAACAAGTTCTCAGAAATAAAGTAATACCTTCTGTTAAGGTAATTTGGAGGAACCACAACGCTGAAGATGCTACGTAGGAACACGAAGATAATATGATGAAGAATTATCCTCATTTATTTACTTAAATTATGTGTAAGCGATTCTGGGGACAGAGTCTTTATAAGGGGGGGGGGGGGAATGTAACGAGACGAATTGATTGAGTCGTGATTCTGAGGACAGAATCCTTTTAAGGGGAGAAAGTTGTGACGAACGAGATTTTGTAATTAATTTTAATATTTATTGAATTAAATAAATATTTTTCGATGATTTAATTATTGGATTAAATAATTAATTGATGCAATTGTGGTAGATTAATTTAATTGTATGTGTTATATTTATTAAATTAATGTGAAGAATTTTTATTATTCAAATTATGTAGTTATGTGAGCTTATTGAATTAAATGAAATATTTAATAAGCATAATGTTATTTTAATTAATTTAATAATTTGACATAATTAATAAATGAGAGAATAATTTTATGATTATGTGAATTAATGAAAAATTATTATATATTATTTAAATTAAATTAAATAAGATATTTGAATTATTGTGTAAATGTGTGACATTACTAAACTATTGTCGACGTCGAAATTTTTATTTGTCCCTTTTCGTTACTTGTTCTTTGGTGTTCTCATGTTATGTGAGATTTGTTTGAAAAAATAAGTGAAAAAGGTCCGACATGTATCATGTTGACGATGGACTGTTAAGAGTCGCCAGTTGGATTTTTATATGGTTGTACCAACACAACTGAGAAAATGTTTGCACATTGACCCAGTGATATTGTGACGCCCCCAAATAGGTTTACACGACCCATTCTGAGTCGCCAGATATCACACTACAGAAATCAAATACAAACTTCATTTATATAGTTATTAAACTGTCGTGCAGAGTACGACAACACATAAACTGTGAGTTTTAATACAAATATATGTAACTCTCATGGTGCCTCGACCACAATACATTACAATGGTACCTTACATAAAGGTACATTGAATAACTGTTTTAGAAATTAAAATATTTGAAAAATGCTCAAGGAAACCTTCGTATATGGGAGACCATACATCTAAGTTATAATAGACATCATATGTCCATAGAATTATCCTTGGTTGACCAAATAGTCTCCAAAGAAAAACAAGAAGATCGCTGTGACGACCCGGAAATTCGGATCGTCCATAATTTAAGTTTAAAAAATTAGTTATTAATAAAACTAAATTTTATTAATACTATTCTATGCTATGTGTTTATTAATCGTTTTATAACCTAGGATGATTATAAGTCGGGAAGATTCTGGCACGAGCTAGTCTGAGCGAGTAATAATTTTCAAGAAAAAAATAAGATTTTTCCGGGAACAAAATATTTTTTGGGAACAAAGACGAAATAAGTACTATTCATCAATTTCTGCTCGGAGATTTATTTTGAAATTTCAAGAATTTAATGATTACGTATAATTTAGAGACGTGACGGAATATTCAATAATATTTCAGTTATGACAAAAACGAAGTTTTCGCCTGCGGACTTAAAACCTAAGGGTTAGGAAAAGTGAGTTCCGAGAATGTTATGATCACGTATAATAATTAGGGTTATTATACGTGAGAAATACGGGTATAATACTAGTTATTATACGAGTATAGTATGAAGATTAGTACGACGTATAATACGAATATCGTACGAATGATATATGAAGAGAATACGAGAATACAAGAATGAGATGCGTAGAATACGATTAGTTTTAATGGCTAAGTAAAAGATAAGTTAAGTAATGACTAAGTAAACTTAAGAGCTAATTAAAGTGCTTATGCTTAATGGTTAAGTAAAGTGCTTATAAGTGATCAATAAGTAAACTTAAGGGTTAAGTAAACTTAAGGGCTAAGTAACTTAAAGGCTAAGTAAACTTAAGGGCTAAGAAGACTTAATGGCCAAGTTAAAGTGGAGGTCAAGTTAACTTAGGGCTTAAGTCTTGAATAGTAAAGAGGTTAAGGGGGGCCGAAATGACCAAATTGTCCTAGTTTTGGATTTTCTATAAATAGGAAGCTTATTTCTTTGTTTTAAGATTTTGAAAATCCTAAGACACTTGAAAGAGAGAGAGAGAGAGTTCGGATGGGAGGAGAAGGAAGAGGAAAGGCTAGCTGTGTATAAACTTTGTCCGACGGGAGATGATTAAAGGAGAAAGGTAATTCGAAACCTAGTCTCTTATAATTTTCTTTAAGTTTCGATGTTTAAAAATATAACTTAATGAAGATAAGAAGTAGATAAGGTTAGAGATGATTTCATATGGTTCAAATCATAAGAAAATGTAGAAATAAGAATTAGAAGTTTATTTTATAAATTTCTTAAGGAAGTTTAAGATTCATAATGAATTGGAATGATCCGAGTGGATTATATGAATAAGTAGGTGAAATAAGTAAGGAATGATGTTCTATAACATCAAATTCCAGTAAAAAGTGAAATCGTAATCCAAAATATCGATTAAAATGAAGAACGAACGAAGAACACGAAGAACTCGTGAAGAACGTTATTGATGGACAAATTTAAAACCATCGTAGGATAATTGTTGATAATGGACAAGTTTGAAACCATCACGTATAACTTAGTTGCATATTGCTTGGTTAGGAATGGTAGAAACGTTCATGAAGAATGGATAAAAACTTTGCTATAACGAAGTTATGGCGAAATTTTTGTAAAAAACGAACGAGAATTTAAAAGTTAGTAAATGAACCCGAACATGTAGGGTTTCATAAGAAAGTAAGAGAACATAGAAAATGTGAGTCGTGGACTCAAGAACGAACGAGTTTCGAGTTCAGATGACCGAATTACGGACGAACGAGCGAAGAACATTAAAAGCGTAAAAATAAACGAAGGGTGAAGATCAAGCCAATCGAATGGCACGTTAACGGATTCAGAACGAAGTTTTGTCTGAGGGGTATTGAAGTACGTAAGATAAGGAAGAGAATGGCTTTGGAACAACCTCGTTTCGAGTTATAACGAAGGATTTATGAGATCGGGAAGTGAGCATCTCAAAATTGATTTAACACTTAGAGAAATTTTCTAGGGTTAGGGCTTGGTGCCGCGGCGCCAGTCATGCCTTGTAATGTGGCGCTGCAGTGCCAGACCGGGGAGTTAGATGCTGCTAACTCACATCGCGGTGCGAGAGATAAAGAAGGAACCGGCGCCGCGGCGCCGGTGCAGGGCAAGGTCCAATAATGAGATTTTAAGTGCTCGATTACTAGGGGATGTGCAAGAAAGAAATATGAACATATAGTTCACCTAAAATAACACTTAAGCAAATGACTTAAACCTTTATTAAAGGTTAAACGTAAAGATTAATCGAGATTAAATGACAAAGAATATAAATCACGGGTTACGTAACCGATGTCCGGGGACCGTAGTCGGGATGAACGAACGTGAGGGATTGCTATGGTTGTGATTCCTTAGACGTTGAGTGATGAGGGTAATGAATAAAATTTCGATGTTATGTCATGATAAAGAGAGATAAGTGTGAAGCGTATAGACGCTGTGAATGCAACGTTGTTGCGATGCACAATCGATCTTAGCATACAATGATCGGTATGGCTTCGACAATAAGAACAAATAATGAACATGGGGGTCATGTAATGGATAACGAAAGTATTAATAAGATATGAATTATCAAGAAAGCCGTAAGGAATAAGAAATTGACTTAATCAAACATTATAGTTTAATAGTTTGTATGAGTTAAGAGAAGTTAGGTTGTGGTACAATCGTAACTTTGAGGGTTGACATATGGCAGCTGGGCTAAACAATTCCTTCAGAGAGCAAAAGTATATACAAAACTGGAAACCGATATAACTCACTGTGATGGCAGTGTAGATGAGACGGGAACTTGTTTGTTGGTTATTTGTGGGAAACCACTCAGAGTACCATATGGACTACTAGTAGAGAAGCGAAGTGTGCTGAGTCCTAGAAAAGTTATAAGAAGAAGATAAGAAAATAAATCATCCAAGATGATGAACGTTTTGAGTAAGATATCTCCATATGTCATAAAACCGTAAACTGGTAAAGGAAGTTAGTCGCGTAAACTTATATTGCAAGAACGCGAACCCTAAGAAGTAAAGTTAAGTAAACCAATGCGTAAGTTCAATATATAACTAATTGGTGTTTATGTTTTCTCCTTATATGTTATATAGGAATTGGAATGAGCTGTTCAGCGTAAGCTGTAGCTGGGCGTAAGGCAAGTTTCCTAACTTCATTCATATTACATGAATGCTAGTTTCTTAAACTTCTCAGATGTTGAACTTGAGAAGTTCTGTCTATGTGCGAACGTGTGATATTTGTACAAGGTGGTAGAATGTATGAGGCCTTGAGCCACAATGTGAACACTTCAGTGTTTCTATGATATGAACTGTTCTGTGATTGAACTGTTCAATACAAGTATGTTCTTTTTATACATCAACCGTTATTGTTAAGTCTGTGCTAATGATTCTAGCCAGACAGGATGTGTATGAAAAAGGTGGAAGAATGAAAGTATTTCAAAGTGAAAATGACTAATGTTTTAAGATGATAGGGATCAAGACTATTCCTATTATTCAAGCTACTTCATAACCTTTGTTCGGTTATAGAAGTTCTAAAGAAATGTTTTAATTCTGAAGTTGTTTGTTCAACTGTTATAACTTGCTGGGCAATTGAATGCTCACTCTTGCTTTAAATGAAAAACAATTTTCAGCAAACAAGGTTAGAAGAACTTAAGGATTTCGTAGAGATCAAGCTGACGGTATCCAGATGAAGTACCATTCAGAAGGTGAATGAGCGAGAAGATCAAGTGAAGACTTGTAATGTAAAAAGATGAAATTGGATTATAGATTAGTTTAATGAACTGTTATGTATCCTTGGTGGCGGATAAAAGTCACTCTTGTAAGATGGAATGAATAATGTAATAATTATTATTTGTAATGAAAAAGGTTATAAGGTTTCCAGAACCTGGGATTTGAGAGTGTATGTCGTTATATTCAGTATAAAATGATGTATGCTAGATGAATGATGTACTCGTGACGTATGGAATCCGGGTGTGAAGATAGACCAGATTTTGGGGCGTTACAATCGCTATCATGTTCTTTCCAATGGTAAGTCTTCTCTTGACATATAATTATCTCCATTGTCTCCAATTAAGAATTATATTTCAACCAACACCAAGATTATATAGGTAGTACTCGTAGATAAACTCAGCAAGTGGATGTGCACAACCCTGTCTTATGATAACACGAAGTCGTATGTCATTAGACATCTTGTATGATGGTGGCAAAACACCATTCCAAAGTTGGGTTCGCCTCACCCTATTTGATTCATCAAATATAACTATTAAATGATGTATAAAATACATCACACGTATCTAAAGTTCTCAATAAAATTATTTCCATACTGTTTAGGGAGAACCTCAACAGCTATAGACCACTGTTCTAATCCCTTGTTACCCCCGCTCGACCCAGCTACACTCTTATTACCTGAAAGGAATTGTGAAGCAAAAGGG
Source organism: Panax notoginseng (assembly GCA_016801055.1). Lineage (NCBI taxonomy): Eukaryota > Viridiplantae > Streptophyta > Magnoliopsida > Apiales > Araliaceae > Panax > Panax notoginseng. The sequence goes on along the minus strand of CM029017.1, from coordinate 75,101,365 downwards.
TGAGCACAACTAGCCCAGTAAAGAATATCATGACTAAAGATAATTAAATTATCAATAGCCTTTGTCAATAATAAATTAGAGATTTAGAACATATGGTAGATGGTAAAACTTTTCTACCACAGTTGCAGCGGAACAAGCAATCTATTAGAAGAGTCAAATAGACTATAACATCTATTATCTTCTCCATGTTAAAAGTCCACCAGCAATGTTTTATCCCTGTAACATCAATCAAAAATTCATGTCCACAATCATGTGAATAACTCATAATCATAATTGTGGTTCTAAATTCCTCTTCGCACCCAGGACGAAGATAATTTTTATCACTTGTCTTTACTTGAAACATAAAAGATCATGGTTATACCAAATCACAATTCCTGTTCATAATCATACTAATAAATTCATCTTTGCACTACGGGCCAAATATATTCATTAATAGTTCATCCTTGCACTACAGGCCAAAGTCATGCAACTGTATTTTAGAAGAGTCATGTAGAGCATGATATCTGCTATCTTCTGCGAATTAAAAGTTTATTATCAATACTTTATCGCTGAGACTCAGCTCAATAAATAATCCACATCACCGAATTATCCATGCACTACGGCCAAGGATATTCGTATTTTTATTAACAATCATGATCACGCCATAAAATAATTCATCTTTGCACCCTTGGTCGAAGAGAACCCATGGTTATGATCATACAAACATATGTCCATCAATGCACTACGGGCCAATGAGGATTTTTACCACATCATTTGTAATATTACGGTCATGATTATACCAAATAATCTCTGGTCATAATCATACCAAGTCCATCTATGCATGTAAGCCACAAATGACGTTCATTACAATATAAGCATAAGGATGATGACAATGATATAAGCATTAATCAAACTAAATCAAGGATAAATATTAAAGACTTCAAATTTATTCAGAGTTTAAAAATATCCAAATTATCAACATGATACTGCTTTGTAGAGTAAAATTCAAGAATAATATTCATGTATCAAAATAATTTAGACAGAAAAGAAATATATTTTTCGGGTGAATAGTACCCCGTGAATAGTACTTTGTAAATAGTACTTCGGGAATAGTACCTCTTGAATAGTATCCCGGCATAAAAAGTGTTCCAAATACCCGAGTGAATAATATTCGAGTGAATAATAATTGGGTGAATAGTAACTCGTGAATAGTAACTCGTGAATAGTACTCCAACACAAAAAGTACACCGAATACCTGAGTGAATAATATTCGAGTGAATAGTAACCGGGTGAATATTAACCCGTAAATAGTAACTCCTGAACAATAACTCGTGAATAGTACTCATAAAAAGAAAATACAAAAGAAAACGATATTCCCTGAGGAGTACAAAAGAAATGATATCTCATACGAGTATAATAGAATATACGAAACTGTAAATGGATTTTTACCTGCTATGCGGTAATCCACGTAGACAGATCATTTCCATAATTTAATAAAGAATGAATACGAATGGTCATTCACTATGCATGCGGTAGCCCGCGTAGACATGTTATTCCAACAGAATAATAAAGAATGGAATAACAGAAGAATTTCACCATGCATGCGGTAGTCCGCGTAGACAGGTTATTCCAACAGAATAATAAAGAATGGAGTAACAACCCTTACGAGTATTGAAAGAAAATAACTCTCTTCACGAATACGAAAGAAATAATACTCCTTACGAATATTGAACGAAAATAATATTCTTACGAATACAAAAAATAATCTCTTCAGAATATGAAATAAATAATACTCCTTATGAATATAACAAATAATATCCCTTATCTCAGAAGAAGACTGGATACTAGAATAGTGAGTTACCAGACTTCTCTTCTTCTTTCTCTCTAAAGCTTCTCTCTCTATAATTGCTCTTGTGAGTCTTAGTGAATTGGTGAGAATGAAGGAAGAATGAACTTCTATTTATAGGAAAATATAGTTTCGATAATTACACGTTTTAGGGCTAAAAATATTACAGTATAATACCTTCATCTTTTCCTTAATTTTTAATTTAGTCTTGCAAGTATTATCAAACTTGCACCACCTCCCCTAATAGTATATCATGTGAATCAATAGTACAATCATGTGACTCAATAGTTCTATACATGTGAAAAAATAATTACAGTATAGTACCTTCATCTATACCTCCATTTTTAATTTAGTCATGCAAGTATTATCAATCTTGCACTACCTCCCCTAATAGTACATGCATGTGAATCAATAGTACACACATGTGAACAAATAGTTATAAGCATATGAATTAATAGCAATTAATTGCTCATTTATCTGATTAATTACCTGAATGGTCAATATAACCTCCAGACATTAACTATTATCGAAATATATGTCAATTTCCATTAACACTAATAATCCCAACACAATGAAAATATGAATTTCATCTTTAATCAACACGAACTTATTCATCATTAATATTATAACTCACAATATTTAACAGCCAGATCATTCCCAGGAAAGAGAGGCTTTCCGATAAGAATTTCTCCCTATTGGCGCACAATTAAATAACCTAACCCCTTTCCTCGACAGAACTTTCTAGGCATCATCAATAATGTAAATAATAATATGAATAATTTGTCATCTCAATTATTGATTTAATAATATAAAATATTATACAGATGATACGGTAAAAATAATTGAATCAATAATATGAGAGATATTATGTAGCAATTACTGTAGCAATAATTGAGTATAACTGAGTGACTTCTCTTGTAAGCATCAATAATCAATACTGTGTGCTACTATGCAATTATGCGTATTACTGTACTTTTATCACCGATTATTTTATGACAACTTGCTTACTTTGAAATTTTTTCACATATCACCCTTAACTTTAGTCTTTTATCAATTTAACCATTTACTAAATAGAATAATAACTATAGAAAAATTGAATACTTTCATTTCATAAAATTCGGGATCTCATAGATATGGCACTGCTAAACAGGTCGGTGAAATCGAGATTCATTAGGGTATAGGGACTTAATTATGCGGAGGAAAGGTGTTAGGCACCCCCTACATCCGTGTAACCACGATGACCGCCTCTTTTCAAGAAACTGTTATATGAATGTGTGTGTGTGTGTGTGTGGATCAATGTGTAATTATTTGGAAGTAGTGTGAGGCCTCGTTCGCACCTATATACACAGGGTTTGAATTTGTATAAAAATTCAGTTTTAACAAGATATGGCAGTGATGTTTTATAAAAGAGGGTTTTCAAACCCTTGTGCTCAACAGTAATTGAGACCTTTTACACTCCCATTTTTATTAAGTGTTCCGCTTGATTATTTTTAGTTATTGAGATGCGAAGCATCTTCAAGAAAATAATGTACAAAATAGTGTCAAACTCCTCATGGGTATGATAACCATCTGAGGAAATCCAAACACTGTGAATAAATTTATAAGCTGCTTATAGCTGAACATGTCCATCACGGGAACCGAATCTAGATCCAGTAAACTGAATCTGTTATCACATGATTTCTAG